>WHPZ01571066.1:0-17946 GCA_016617965.1 Macrosiphum rosae | reverse complement strand
ATTTACCAAGCTTTATGGTTTTGTTTTATTGTTACAAAGGTTGATTAAATTCGTGTACAATGCGGTTTTACTACAACTTTGACTACCATTAAATGCGCATGTATTAAAAAAAACATTTTCATAAATAAGTGCATATAATATTATTATGTAGGTACCTATATAATAATATAATACTGTATTTTTTACTTCGTTGTTATATTATTATAGTCTCTTGCAATAAACCATAATTTAATGTTAAACGGTATGTTACCATGTTATTACCTCTATACCAATGTTTTATAATATTGTAATGCTATTATATAAATGATAATAATTATCATTAATATTTAAATCTACACATCATTTACAGTGTAAAACACTGTCGAACATTTATACGGAAAATCGTTACAGTGGACGCACTTTTCTGCTTGCGATATACAATATACATAATAATATATTATTTACTAACCTGCATAGTACATATCGCTATACTATTATAGTAGGTACCACATAGTACACGACCAAAAATTAAGATAATATACGAATATTATAATGAATCACAGTTATTATGCGTTGGAATGATATAATTGAAAAACGTTTCTTATAACATATGGCCAATCCGCATTGCAGTACCCATATAGATACATATCGCGATTCATAGCAATGCATTTTTTTTTCACGTATTATTTTTAATATTGTGATATTATTATTATTATGATTTTATTTTTTTTATATCGGCTGCATTCGAATTTTTCTCGTCTAATTAATACGCCCCCGAAATCAAAAATGTCAACAGAACGATATTGCATAATTATATTATACGGTTTTTCTTCGGTCGCGCGTACAGTGAAATGTACACAATGCGGCCTGCGCGGCGACAGTCACAATCGTAAGTGAAATCAACGATTAGTCGGCCGGTGGGAAAACAGTGGACCATATAGAGTCGCAGTTGGTGCAGTAGTCGTACATAAAATATATATATATAATGTATCGTATCTAACCGAAGCGGCGGCGGCGGCGGTATAAAAGCTCAGAAGGCCGAGTGACGTCTATTTTGGTCCGCATCGCCGGGACGGTGCCAAAAAAATGTTTTCCCAACACTCGCGGTCCGCTTGCGTCAGTACGAATCGCACGCCCCTCGCTAAACTATTTTCGTATTTATCATAAGTATACGGTGTTTGTGAATGTAATTAATTTTTTCACCAATATTTAATTTTACACGCATAGGTTTATACGTATATAGTTTGTGATTTGCATACGTGCTATAATATTGATACAGCAATAACACATTTGTTTGGTTTGCGCGTACATACGACGTATTTACATTCAAATTATATTAATTTTATATAATATATTTCGTCTAAAACGGTTTCCAATTAGTTTTTTTGGATGTCTTTTGACGACCGCCGGCTGTCCGAGGCCAGAAGGGGCAGCATTAGTGCCTATATCAACAAAAAGGTACAATATTGTTATTATTATTACTATTATTATTATTATTATTATTATTATTAATGTTACGTATAAAGAATTTTTTTTTCTTTCGGTCAATAAGAAATTATTTTCAATACATTTTTCTGCTACATCGAAATAATGTTTGAATAAATGTAACAATATAATTTATTATGCAATTATAAAATGAAATACGAATACAATTTAGTATGTGTGTATAATATAATACCTATATACCTCCTCGTAGAAAAAAAATGCTCCATTCAAATTATTTTTAATGACGTTATGCGAACTAAGTATACGTTTCTAGAAAACATTGTAGACGCCCAAAATGGAAATTAAAACTGAAATACGAGTTGCGACCAATATAATATAAATATCACCGAAGTAATATTATATTATACCTCTGACAATATTGAATATTCAGTTACAAATTGGTGTTTTATGACAATGAATCTGACATTAATGGATTTCGTCCGACTGTGTTTACAGTTTATTGTTTCCGCCGCGTAGACCTTGTTTGGTCCATTAATCTTGTGGCTAATATTTTCACCCATTGAAATAGTATATATAGTTGCACACTTGTACATTTATTTCGGTGTGAACGTTAAAAACACAATCCCCCACCAATCACCATGAACACGAGTATTTTTAAAATTACTAAAACCTATTAGGTAGGTACTGTTGTTGTTTAGAATTACAAGTAAATGATATTTCAGAATTCTGTAGAATATATCAAATTAAAAAAAAAAAAAAAAATGTTCTAAAATGTCTTTAGTTTTAGCCTCTGTTTCTAAAGATATGTTTTGATGTATTCAACTATCATTGTAAATTATTTTTCTATTTAGTAAAATCTTGATAAAAACTTTAGCTTGTTGTATTGGTGGAAATTAATTTTAAGTTTAAAATGTCACGTTAAACAAAGTAAAGAATATGCCATATTGCCATTCACTAGTTTTTTCAAGGGGGGTGGTATTATTAATTTGTGGTTTTATACGGTTTATTACTACTAATTTGATAGTATATGGTACATGGTACATCACAGCGATGTCTACTATGTGTAATGATCTATAATTTATATCTTTCTGCGTACATAATAATTAATAATATTATACAACACCAGTCACTAATTTCTTATTATAATAATATGGCCATAAGGATGAATTTATGGAGGGCCGACGGTATTCTGAACTACTCCCATTGAAATTCTATGATAATACAAACTAATTATAAAGTATAGGTACATTATATTTCTGTATAATACGTTTTTGGGGTGATTGAAATAGTCTATATGAATAATTGTTCGATAAAAATCTTACTTATTTTAACAAAGTGAATTTAAATTTTTGATAACATTAAAAAATTAATATGTATACTTAATATAATACCTGAATACCTACCTAATCCTATAGATTTATAATTTTCACCGATCATCTTTGAATTTAATAATATACAAAAAAAAATCATTTTTGAGCCTTTTTTATTTTTTACCATAAAGTTACTACCACCTCGATTAAGTATATTTTGAACATTCGTTTTTCCAGATAATTTTCAATTTTTCAATTTTTATTAATATTTATTCATAATTTAAACTAGTATGTTCACAAATAAGTAATGACTTAACATATACCTAATAAATTAATATTGTCATAAAGATTTAAAATTTTAATTACCTACCCACAGTGCATTATTAGATGTTATTTGTAGGTTCATTTTTCAAAGATTTGTTGTTTTATATATTAAAACATCAATATGATATTTAATACAAGATTAATTTTTAGTTATATTATACACTATAGGTATACATATAAACCTTCAAATATCTCACCTTACAATTTTAATTTTCCCTTTGATAACTTAAAATTTAAAATAGTTTTAATAAATCGATGATAAACTCTGATATAATTGTGGAATATAATTTAATAATAATAAAAATTAATAATTATGATTTAATAAATTTAATAAAAAAAAAAAAAATTAAACAATAATTTATTGATTTTTTTGTCGCTTTTGCATTTAAAATAATAATAGGTACGTGACTATTTTGCGCCACGGTAAGTGAAAACCTAAACATTTATATTATTCTGTCCATAATTTGTATTTTTGGTTCAATGCCTTTAAAATGTTATATACCCATGTATAGTTATTTAATATTAATTGCAACAACTGAAAATAATTATACAGTGCAATATATACGGCTTTGTGTTCCCATATATTATGAAATAAATTTGAACAGTGTACCTAATGTGTAAAACATTATGTATTGAAATACGCAAAGGAAACTGTCTGTTTTGTGCCTTATAATGGTAATTTATGACGAAATGTTATCTTATTCATTATTTATTTTTATCAGCATACTCTTTTCTAGCAAAGCTTTGCAGAATATGGGCCTGCTATGTATTTTTATAGTCTTACAAGTATTGAATTTTTATATCTTCTAATTTATTCTTTTAAAATCTATTAAATAATAATAATAAACAGAAATTTTTCAATTTTCAGTCCACTGTCCTAACTCCAAAGTAAAATAAAATTGTATTGTTCAGTCTTTAGAATACTTATACTAATATGTAGATTTAGCTTAAAATATTATACCTACCTACATTTTCCTGTTTAGGGTTTAAAATTCAATATTCGGTATACATAACATTCAAATAGTTATAAAAAATCAATCTGCTTAAGAATTTGAAATAAAAATGTACATTTTCTGATTTAAATATCGGTATAATGTTTTTGAAATATTTTTTCTCGGTCTACTAAAATCTACGATTTTTTTTTTGATAAATATATTTTGTGTTCTTACTAATTTTTATCATTAATTATAGCGATAACTTTTTATATAGGTATTTCATATAATATTTATAATATAGCTATGTAAGTAAAATAAAACTATAATTTTTGTTTGGAGGATTATTTTTTCCCTGGTGGAATCGATAGGTTGCTTTTAGACTTCCTGTACTGGTGAAATCGATGTACCTTATCCCATAGTATTAAAAGGTTTGGCGAATCGATGGAACCCCCTGAAATTATATCTTAATTAATTAAATATATGGAGGGAGGTTTTTCTAAGTGATTAATGTTTTTAAAATATATATATATAATACAGATACAATACAGTTTTTTCGAAAAACTTGTTTAAGATAAGTGTAAACAAACTCAATTATTGTAATGTATTATAATTTTATTATTATATTATCAAATGTTTTAATGAATCCTGAATGTACATTTTTGATAGACAACTTTATCAAAACTATCCTTCATTATTATTTAATATGAATATTAAGAAATAAAATGTAAAGTTACAATGAACTAAAATTGTAGGTTAATTATAAAAATTTAATTCAGGCAAATTAATTAGTTTTTTTTTTTTTATTGTTTTTAATATTTTTACTGTAACATCAAAAACATAAATAATTTATGAAACAAATAATTACATAATAATAAAAACAAGTTTAATTTAATCAACTTTTACGTTAATTAATGAAAAATTATTAGATACCCTTTTAATGGTGTTTTTTTATTGTTGTACGTTGTACCTTAGTTTCGTTGTATCGTTCAATTATACGTTTTATAACAAAAATAATGTGGGTATATACAAAAGATTAAACATTCCCGTATTGAAAAACTTTTAACAACAATAATACTATACACAATACACCCTTAAGTTGTACACATTAGGTAGGTACACAAGTACAAAATCGTATTCAAATATGTCTGATTATCAGAATGTAGAAAGATACAATAATTATAATATGTAGCCCGCCAGCCTGGTGTATAGGCATTTGTGAGCGTATGCCCAAAACAGAAGTGAATGGTCGTCGTACGTAGCTGATCCATGTGTTTACAATAATTAATAACTTGAAACATATTTATATAGGTGAGTGCATAGAATATTTTCGTGACATTAATGATTAATTATTCATTTGTATACCTACAATGTAGGTCCTACATGCAATATGCAAATGTAGACATTAAAAAAAACAAAATGTTACTCTGCAGGCACTAATGTACTATAATATTATTGTACTACTGATTAATAGTGGACAATAGTAGTATTAAATTTAATACCGTTAATATATTCAAAAGTAACTTTATTTCAAGTTAAAAATTGTTTTGTTCTAATTGCATTAATAGAGTTTGAAAAATAAAAATTATCAATAATGTTGTTAACAATTAATAACGGTTTTAACTTTTAATTAAACATTGCATGTTTGCAGTGAATATTAAATTACAACAAAATATGTATTCTAATAAATTATGAATAAAAATTCTTACATTTATATTTTATAACACCACCTATTTCAGAATCTCTAATTTTAAGTACCTATCTAACTTACAACTGGCAATTATTAGAAAATATATGTTTCACAGTTTTAATTTAATGAAGGGAGGTAGGCACCAATACAACAATTTTATTTAGCTCTAAAATATTGAAATGATTATTAATTATACTTAAACATTATAAGTAATAAATAATTATTTAAATAAAATAGTTATAAACCTTAAAAATAAGTAATCATTCCATACACTTGATCAAAAAATAAATGTTTTCAATTTATTATTTATGTATCATGGTAGGTCCCATATTGTTAAAATTTAGTACCTATGTCCTATATATACCATGAATACCTAATAATATTCTGTACTAAAATAAAATATTAATAACGGTTGACCCAAGTATCTTTAGTTGTTGGTATTATTGTTATTTGTTTACTACTATTATTTTATAATGTATAATTAATATTGAGTGTGTATCCACCCCCCTCCCTCATTAACATGTTCGGTGGGACCCATTATATTCTGGAAGAATAAAATATAAATATAAATATTTTAATTTATTGTACAAATCTACAACGCATAATTAACCTATTGACTATTTCTACTTTCATTGGACATTATGATGTAATTTTTCGTGGTCTATTAATATTAAATTGTGCATATCACTAGTAACTACACTCTACAGGTATACAAAGTACAAGCATATTATACCAGCCAGGCTAAATGCTATATGTTATATGTTCAGTAAGTTGTATTTCAAAGTCTAATTATATTATTTAAAATGTAAATGTTTAATACAACTGTTGATATTCATTGCATTTTTGTTCTTCAAATAACCTTAAACCACTTTCTTGAAAGTGGTTAGTAGTTATAATAATAGAATCGCTATAATTCAGGCGTTCCTTAGCGTCCACTGTCCAACACATTCAGTAGTCCGATATTATTTATTGCTAGTAAATAATACTCATAAATCATAATGAACAATACATAATATATTTTCTATAGAAAAGCTGAAAAAGTATTAACAATCATGTCATGAGACCAAAAATGTAAGTACTTAACACACATTTATGGTGAGAAACCAGTTTTGTTGAAACATTGAAACAATACATTATTACATTAATACGTATTCATATGACATATAGAGTATAGACACATAGTGTGTTTTTGAATGAACCATTTTTATTTTGGAAGATATTTTCATATTTTTAAGTTTTGTTTTTGCTTTTGACTGTAGTATACGTTTAAATATAAAGTAGAAGTTCTTGGTTGGACCGTCTTCGTTTGAATTGTCTTTGTTCGCTTGGTTAGCCCCCCGCACGAATATAATGTTATAACACCGCTGACTTGGAAGCTCACATTCCAAATTTAATTTTGCATATTTTTTTAATCTTTTGTCAATACATGCATGTCATAAATGCATATTTGAGTATATATTATAAGAACAAATTTTGCATTTTTTTAATATAGGACAAGAAAAACACATTTGGAAAATTGTCAGTAGGTATAGTATACAAATTATGATTGTAATATTGCGAGATAGTACCTGTGTCGATATGTTAAAACCTTCGAAAACATCGGGCCACGTAAATAATTACACGCACATCGTGTGTAGAAAATGAACTTAAGTTGTCTCTGTCATAATTTGTCAAGATATTTTCATGCGTACCCACAAAGTATTTTCGTTACCTGTATTACGATGTAAATAACAAAGAAAGTAATTAATGAACTTTGTCAAAGTATAATTTTTTAGAGCGGATGTGCATACATATATTAGGGCCTTAGGGTGGTGCAGGTACCCATACATTTATTTACTACAAGTTATTTGTTATTAAAATACATTTTTCTATTGTACTTGTGTTGCTAAGAATGCAATGAATATATTTATTATTTATTATTTTAATCGGATTTAAATATTTTAACTCTAAAATTAATTTTATTTTTAATATTATTCTTTAAAGTTCTTCTTGTATAATTATGGTGATGTATAGTAATTATTATAACAATAACATTATTGTAATTTTTATTATTAAATTATGTCTATTCAGTATTCTCTACGACTTTGAAAATATTTTGTATCATGTTCCATATGTGTGTATCTATAGGCTATAGGTTTCGGATGAATAATTCTTCCGCTCAACTATGTATGTATTACATATTTTATCGTGTGCGGTGAATGTCCAGTTATTAATTTTTTAAATTTAGGTACTTCAATTCAAAATTCTTGAAATAATTCCAAATAGTTTTTTTGTAACCTAATAATATTATGTTTAGAACCAATACTCATCTAGTCATCTGTATCGAAAAATGTATACGGATATTCAAAACATTGAGGATATACTAATGTCTTCCTAATTGCTTATTACTTAACAGTGAATGTATTTTTAAATATATTTGATATACATGGACACTATAGATGAGGTGTATATTAAAACCATACGAAGATGGATACAGCCATTCACAGGCTATTATTCTTGACGTGGAGTACCTCTACATTATTATTTTTGGAGTATCGGAATATTATGGTTTGATGACAACTAAAGCATAATACACAATACACGAACGATAATAAGATATTTGTTTTATGGTTCTTGAATAACCTGGCCATTTTATGCCACCTACGCTATATTTACTGTATATATAGCTATAGCCACTAGATATTATAATATGTACTTTATGTAGGTCACATTATAATATTAAATACTTCACACCAAAAATCGGCGTCCAATATTTTCCGTGTACTATATATCGTCTATCACATCTGTTTTTATCAAAAGATTATAAACGTCAACATTTAAGTTTTTTTGTTGAATAGGAGCCATAATAATAAGCTTGGGAATCTCTAAATAAACCTAAGGGTGCGCGTATTATTATAAATTCAAAAGGTCGTTAAGATTTTAACTGTCTAACCAATTTTATTTTCTCACCATTATTTTATTTTATAGCTTATCTATTATTATATAACGTAAGAATAATGTAAGTTTTGGTTTTTTAAATTATTAAGTACTTACGAAATAAATAATGATATTTTGTTTTGACTTATCTATACGTATAAGAGAAGAAAATGTACAGACGTGGTGCACTATCAAGAATTATTTTAGTCTGAGACTATACAAAAAAAAAAATACATAGGTATATACCAAGAAAAGCTATCCATATCTATACGCACGACCTTCAGATTGGCCTCAAATTTATATTCCAAGGATTCGGATTTTATCATACACATTTTTTTTTTAAATTTAATATAAAATATAATATTTTTTCTTTATTTATTTTATGATTGTTATGAGTTATGAAGTTATGACCCTTCTCAGTTCCACACTACGACAGTCACTATTAATACCTATACTCTATAGATAATAAAGAATATAATAATTCTTTATCGTCTATGTTAATACCACGACATCACGTCTTGGTTAAACCAAAGTATACAAAAATGTTTTGACACAATTACTTATGTCTATACATATATACAATATAATTTTATCAATAACCAACATTTTGGTTGACTCCCCCGTCATCACCACCTCAGAGGTATGAGTCATGGAATTCGAAACTGTATTGTAGTAAACGTAATTTCAAACGATGAGTCCATGTTGCCGTAAGCGTTTGTTACTCTTGAGTATAATGGATAACATAAAATACCTTTGGTGTTAAATTTCAATTTAAAGGTTTAAAAACTATCGTGGTTACCTGTTCCCAAGTATACCGTAGGTACCTATATAATATAATATTTTCCTTTAGTTGTTCTTAAAGGAATTGAGAATCGGATGTGGAAATGAACGGTCGGTGGCCACCCTATTCTCCTTTAAAAACACGTATCTACTCTATACCGTATCGCAAAGAATTGAATAAATTCAACTTGACGTATGACGTATGTATTATGTACCTAACTTATTTCATTTTGTTATCTACTTATAAAATATACGTATGGAACACAACAGGATCACAGCGAGATGTAGTGTGAGCCCCCCCCCCCTGATGGCTTTACACCCTGCAACAGAAACACTTTATAATTACCAGCTTGAAGTCTGATGAAAACATAGGTTTTTTTAATTGCATCCCTCATGGCTCATATAACCTGTTTTTTAAATCATATTTGAATTAATGATTATTAGTGGTTCGATTTGAAACAGTCTCATCAATACCAGCCAGAATACCACAAGCAGCGGTTTTTTCTTTTACAATATAATATAACATCTCACCAATACTAGCCGGAGTACCACAAGAAAAAATTATATTCTCTACATTGTATAGTTTACATTTTTCTGATCAACGAACCTGATAATATAGTTGCGAAACACGTAGATGATAAAGTGAGTAATGTATTCGTCTCACATAGATTCTCTAATAGCATATTTATCCACACACAATCATCCAAACTTCCTTTCCCTTTGCATTCCCGCTGATGGGTAAAAATAAACGAATCAAAATTCCTCCACACAGTATATATTTACTGTAATACAAAGACAATCTCTCCAAACAATAAATACCTAGATCCCTTCCTGAAATACAGAATAATACTTGGGCTCAACGAAAAACTAAACTGCAGCCTACAGGGCCAAATACATTCATAAAATAAAAATCGCCTTCAACCATAGACTTTCCTTACTTAAATACATCTTCCATTTTTTAAACATATAGGTACAATATAGAAAAATAGAACTAGGAAGTAATATCCGGGTAGATGTACTGTAAGGCCATTACAAATTCAAAAATTGAATCTTAAAATGGGAAACTTGGAACAGGTATCGTACTATCGTGATACTGGGACGCCGATGTAATTGTTCAGCTTTAAGTTTTAATGCACAAATATTAGTTTTTGTACCAAACCCAGTATACTGCAGCACATGCAACAACTACCCTTAGCGATGTCGTGGTTTCGCATAAAATCGATCAAACAATATGGCTCGTGGCCGCGGTAGACCACCCACTGTATATCGATGTATATATTCCACGTCCTTTATGCTTTAAAGTACATATTATATTTAGCTTTTAAGTATGTATATACAATTTGTATAATGTAAATTTGTAATTATTATGAATAGACCGACGACGAGGCACCTGCTGAGAACAAATTACTGTCGATCGATATAATGTGACGACAACTACAGCGAATTTCAGACCGAACGATTGCCTTATCTTTACTGTTTGTTCATCCTCGTGTGTTCCCTTTCAGTTTGCTCAAAAAAAATAAATATAGGTACGACCATAATATTATGAAGTGACGGGACAACGTGACACAATTATGGACAAATTCGATTTTTATATACTTAGGAACCTACCAATATCGCACTTGCGAGTGAATTATTGAATGGGTGCGTGTTATTGTCGCGTGCCGTGTGTTGTGTAAAATGACTGCAGTTAATATAAATACATTGTTGATCGCAACAGTTCGACGGTGCGAAAGGTTTAGTGAATAATAATAATAATTATGGCCAACTTGTTAAGTACTATTATTAGGAATTTCATCCCCGACGAAACGCGCCCAATATAAATAAAACTCTAATAAGGGGTTAGATCTACCTAATATATGTTCGAAATTCGAGTTGCCATCAATAATTATTAGTAGGTATGCTATTATTCATTTTTTAAGAAAAGTTTGGCGACACAATGAAGGTCGCTGACCGCGTGGATGCATCAGAGTCAAGATTGTTTTACATCCTTTGCAAATACAACGAAAATAAACCTATAATCAATTCAGAGGTTCCGAAACCAATCTGCACTTTGTCCGCACAATGATGATATGTATTTTTATTTTCATACAATTGTTATTGGTTATGGCCTACGAAGAAAGTGTCGTGGCAAGAAAACGCACATCCTTATTGCGTCCCACAAATTACGCCAATGGTTCGAATCACGGCGATCCCAATAACAACGCCTTCGTAACCCGTCTGTAAAACGGAATTCGACTATATCGTCGTATCTGATTTTCGTTCATTCGTCCTTCTGCCGTCTGAAAACGAAAAAATGTAGTAAAACCACGTCACAAAGAGCGCGTGAAGGACGAATTGTGGGCCGGATGTTATACAGAGTGATTCGCCAATCTCATCCTCTATTTTGTGCATTTATTTAAATTCTATTTTTTTTTTTTTTGGATTTTCAAGTACACTATTAGAAGACCATATTTTGAGATACTTGTTTTATAGCATATAATGAGTAATATTTATTTAATATTTATTTATTCATTTCACCAATAACAGTTGTAAATTACTACAATATTAGAAATAATAATAACAGTATTGGTTTACTCATTATAGCCTATGGCTGTGTTATGAGTAGGAGTTATAAATAAAATTCTTTGACAGAAAAACATAATTATATATCAAGATATGATTAACAAAATAATACATAAAATAAATTAAAATAAATAGTTCACCTGGACCTTACAACTAATTTAATAATGTTGATTATAACAGTTTAAGTGAAAGAAGTACAAAGTCAATATAGAACTAATGTATTGCTTAAATAATATATAATTGTTATTAAAAGAAAGTAAATTAATTGTTAAGGAAGTACAAATTTTACAAAATACAAACAGAATATAAAATGTATTAAAACTAGTTTTAGGTTTACTAATAATTCACTTTTTTTTTTTATTTTAGTAGGTACTAAAATTTTACTTTTTACTGCAAATCATTAAAAATCATTCAACTAACAATGCTCAGATTTATTTAAGTGATCACATAAAAAAAAAACCTACTCGTATTATAGTCGTGTCACCACTCGGCAGGACAATTCTTGATTTCTCGAAAAGCATAAAAAAATCTCTGTTGGTCTAATACTACAGTTATACGCATACTATAGGGAGTAGCGGTGAAACCTGGGGTGTTGAAGCCTAGTGAATCCAGATCTGATGATAATATTATATTGAAGATCGAAAATCGTAATATTTATTATTTTGATATTTCATTATAGAATAAAATTACAATCGAGCACGGGAATAGTTGAAAAGAATAACTCTATATACCTATTGTAAACATGCGGCAGCGGCCTCCATCCGCCGAGTCGACTGGACTCGAGTCCTAAAGTATTTCCCGATTGCCGGTTTAACTGCCCACCGGGACCCCTAAAAATCGCCCCGTATGCACAACATTATTTAAAAAAAAAAAAAGGGGGGGGCTGGCGGTGGTGAATAGGAAACGCTCACGAGTGGGACGAATGAGGAGGGATCGAGCGGCGGCGGCGGCGGCAATAATGCGTCGTTGGTAAATAAGCGAGAGGGCCGCCCGCCGCCGCCGCCGACGACGACAGCGTATTTGGGTCAACGACAACGGCCGTCGGCGCTCGGCGTTTGTTGTTGTTGTCTGCGGCGGCGGCGAGCGCGTCGACCCCCGGGCTTTTTTGCAACGGTTTAGCCGCCGCGCGCCGATTCAGTGTTGCCGACCGTCGCGCGCACGTGCTCTTCGCTCACCGTTTCGGCGGCGCACGTGCCGTTTATTTGTGCTGTCGTCGCAGATATTATGATATACATATTATTAAAATATAATTATATCGTATCGTGTACGGCCGTGAAGGGTGTGCAGGAAGTACAGAAGACCACACAGGGCCTCACGCCTAGTGCGGCTTCGCGCTTTTCGAGTGCTATTATAATATTGTATAATATTAATTGCATATTATATTCTTGGTAGGTATCTATCGTCTATGAACCAGTGGCGGCGTAGAGTATGCCAGTATGCGTACTTCACAAAATGAAAAAAACCTTTTTTTTATATATTAACAATTCTATATTTTTATAAAAATGTTTTGAATTTCATTGCACTAATTATTTAGTGCTTCGTAATATAATATTTTGTGGATTTTCTTCCAAGTTCATTAATCATTATTCATTAGGATTGATTAATCCGTAACACCACGGCCGCGACGCGCTATAGTCCTTATAATATCTAGTAGCTAGTACCTCAGTACCTTGTTTATTATGTAAGCAGTATGCAAGTAGGCGATTGCATTCGGGTACAGACTTTCGGCGACTGCAGTTATTTATAGTTCTTATCGATAATATTAATAACAAAACATAGAAAATAAGAACGGCTTATGGTCGTGTGTTCGTCACTCGTGTATGCGGGATCAGTATTGCATACGCTATTGTCGACAGTCTATTATAAGTTATAACGTGCATTAATTTTTTTAAAAATTGATTTACTTTTTATTTATTAAATATAATATTTTGTTATGTACCTACTAGGTAACGTAATATATATTAATGAACAAGTAAAACTTTGTACGTTTAAAGTAAAATTTTAAAAACAGTATAGCGGGTGTGGAGGGCATAGCCCCCAACGATTCCATTAACTTACTATTTCAACGCATACGCTAAGCCGAAACCCACGCTACGCCACTGCTATGAACACAGTTTATTGGTGTACTCTTAAACCGGAAAGAATTATATTATTAAGGAATTAAGCACTAATACAGTGATCAGGACGATTTTTTAGCCGTCTTGGTCTGAGCCAACTCGAGAGTCTATCTCGGTTAATCCGAAATGTATGCATATGTAACTGCGTGCCTACTAAACGCAAAAGTTCTAACAGAGTAAACTGACTTTGAAATCGACCGTTTGGCCGCCATTTGTGTGTAGTATTATTATTATGCACCCATTATATTGTCGTACCTACGTGTTCGGTGCGCCGCGGCGTGCACGGTGTATGTCAGGCGCTGCTGCGGCGGCGGGTGGTGGCGTCAAAATATAGCGCGACCGACGGACGTGTCGGCCGTCACGTAGACCGCTCCGTATTATACTGTTAAACTTGATACGCGCGGTCTCGGTGGCCGCGGTGTACATATCCCGCGGGAGATCGGGGGGACTCGTCGTTATAATGGTGTAGTAGTTGTTACCCACTTATTATGTTATTATAATATTCGTATAAAACGCTCGCATATTATAATATAACACTGCCGTGGCCATGTTATTACATTTATAATAAACCTCTCGGCCTGGACCACATATCGTGTCCCGGGTGGCACGAGTGCCGGTTGATTACTATTCACGAGCGAAAATTAGAGTAGAACATTATCAAATGCCGTGTTCATGCGGACGAGGGCGACGGATTTACCGCGATTCCCACTGCAGAGTGCTGCCTCGCGGGTACGTCCATTCCACGGACTATGATACCTATTCCTATTATTATTTCATAACCTTTTAGATATCCTGCGAGGCGGATAATCTGAGGTGACCTTTCCTCCGAAAATCATTTTTACCCGATTGAGCGTTGGCTTTTTACAAAAAAAAAAAAAAATATTATCGATTGGCGATATTTACCAATATTATTGCAAACGTTATCGTACACGTAAACCGACACTGTACAATGCACTTTGAATTTGGTCCAATAAACCCGTCAATTTGCATATTAATTTTATATTTTCTATTATTCCACTCGGTCTGTAATCTCTAGAAGCAGCAATTCCCCACAACTGTGCTGAGAAATTCTTCAAGAGTGCCGTGTAATTTTTATTTTTTTCCATGTGTTAAAATATAATATCATACTTCATGATATAGTTTTACATTAACTTGGGACATCACTTTTTGGTTATTCGTGTGTTTTGAAATTATTTTATGAATAAACTTTGCCTTGTAAATAAATCACATAAAATCCTGCGTAGTCATCAAAATATTAAAACTATTAAAAAGTGTATTGAATTCCTTTTGGTCTGGTATTTTGGATTATTTATGTTTATTGAAATTGTTTATATACACGTTACCTTATAAGACATCTGCGATGGAAAAAAAAAAAATATAATAAATAATTTTTTTTTCAATGTGTGCGCCAAAAATGTATAAAAAAAATACGGCGTGCCATCAAATAAAAAAGTTTGGTAATCCCTGAGTCTAGATATCACCGATAGTCAAGATGCGCCATGTGGTAATACAATATTTCTGTTATACGCATAGATCCATCAACGGAGTAAAAATACTTCCTATGTTTCGCAAGCGATATCCTATTCAAAACAAAAACATTTTTTTTTTTTTATTAGTCAACCCGTGGCAGCTCAGACCATTTGGGTGGTTTTTAAACTGTGTGTGGGAACAACACTAGGTGTAAACACGTGCGTGTGTAGTTTTTGCCAGATTTTCAAGTGGGCACCCGTAGGTATCTGCCATGCCCGGGTGGGGGGGTGGCGGCACTTGTTCTCCGGACACCGTGACTTGCCCGAAGAAAAATCAAAAATTCCGCCCTCGGCCGAGGTTTTGAACCGGCGTCGGTGCGCGTCACAACCGACGCCTTAGCCACTCCGTCCCCCACGAAAACATTAATAACAAAAGTAAAACCACTCATTGGGCAGAGTATAATAATAATATGTATAAACATAATCGCCGGAATCGGCTACTATAAAATACCATACCAATAATTGACATGCTCAAGTCCTCGTCCTTATATCCCAATAAATCACAACACAACTGCAGTGACACATATTATTATGGAAATATTAACTATATAAATTATAATAATATTCCGTACCTAACTGAGCCTGAGGACTGAGGTACAACTGTACGAGACGGCCCATTGAGTAATTATTTACATCGAGGCCGCTGGCACTTGTGTGCGGAAAACGCTCCGCGTACAATCGTTTGAGCCAGCCGCCGCAGTGGTGCGACGGAAAATGAAAACAACAAAATGAAAATAATATTATGCGACATTGCGACGGACGACGGCATACTGCAATATTATTGTAATGTATTATTGTTATTATTATTATTATAATTAATTCTTGTGTTGACGGACAAACTGATAAACCGACCGAGACGTGTCGGTGGCATTGTTATCCGGGCCGCGCGATGATATTATTATAGTATTTTTATATTTTTTCGATATTGCCAATTTTTGTTCGCGGAACTGTTCAACATCATAATACTTTCAACTACAATATCATTCACCCATTGATCTCGTTAATATCCGACCACGGTACCTGACGCACATCACCATCCCGTCCAGACTGACATCAATTTATTTATTCGTCAATTTCCCGAGAATGTGTATTATGTATATTAAACAATTTACGAACAGCGTTTGACGGCTGGTTTGAGAACTAATTCACACATTGTTTCGTATATACTCTGCTATCGTCCATCATCACCGCCCAAACCAGCTATAAAACCGTTTTGTACCGTAGTCGAAAGCCTTTTATGAGCAGATTAAACTGTGAATGGTATTTTATTAAAATTACAAACGTCTTAGCTGCGAACTATAACCAAACACGATTGTGTAAATATTTTTTATATAACAGTTAAAGACCACCCACCACATACAGTATACTTTAAAGTTGAAATATCATAGCGGAGGCGGTTTCTGAGTTTTATTGCGACTATATAGGCGGAAACGTTTGGTTTAAGGGTAAATCAATATGAAATGGTTGTTGGTCGGAACTCGGATAATATTCCATTCTTGGAATCTCATATTCTCATCTAAACTCATATTGCTTAATAGCTGCAACCATTTGTGCAGTAAAAAATAAAAAAACATGTTGTTGTTGTGATATTTTGTCTATAAATAAGATAATTAAAAACAATATTTATTTCTGGGTTCTATGGTAAACTGCCAAATTAATTATTCACAGTTTATATCCTTTGCTCTAAAATGTTCTGAATAAGATGCATTTTGTACTGATCGAGACTTATGTTTTTTTTGGAATTCTCATTTTTGAGCTCATAATTTTTTTTCTTAAAGAATCGATGCTAACGTTAATTATAAATTAAAATACCTACTATACATACTATACTACACAGTCTATAAATAATATTTATAGTTATTTACAAAAAAAAATCTTTATGTGATTTATATATTTTAGTTAATGATTTTTCATGATTAAACCTAATTAGTTTTATGATATATTTGTTGTTGCTATGTAGTAATAATATGTATAATTAATGGAACGTGTAGTTGAGTGCACTTAATAATATTTCAGAATGACAGAGTTATTAATTATTATATGTATTCGATATATTTAAATATTAAAGATAACTTGATGACATTTATATTGCAAATTGGAATAATTATATTAATTATAACTATATAAATTCGAAATACTTACAATATGTTCATTACGAAATGTGTTGTTATAATACCTTTGAAGTCTTATTTATTGTTTTCGTCCAATCCCACCACTTAAATTTGTTTAATAAATGCGTTAAACCATAAAAAAATTAATTTTCGTTAGTTTTATAAAAGTCAAGTGACATGATATACAATATGAAGTATTTTGAGTATACCTACTTATTTTTATCAGAATCCAACTTAAATATTCATT
>WHPZ01571065.1:0-17563 GCA_016617965.1 Macrosiphum rosae | reverse complement strand
ATTTACCAAGCTTTATGGTTTTGTTTTATTGTTACAAAGGTTGATTAAATTCGTGTACAATGCGGTTTTACTACAACTTTGACTACCATTAAATGCGCATGTATTAAAAAAAACATTTTCATAAATAAGTGCATATAATATTATTATGTAGGTACCTATATAATAATATAATACTGTATTTTTTACTTCGTTGTTATATTATTATAGTCTCTTGCAATAAACCATAATTTAATGTTAAACGGTATGTTACCATGTTATTACCTCTATACCAATGTTTTATAATATTGTAATGCTATTATATAAATGATAATAATTATCATTAATATTTAAATCTACACATCATTTACAGTGTAAAACACTGTCGAACATTTATACGGAAAATCGTTACAGTGGACGCACTTTTCTGCTTGCGATATACAATATACATAATAATATATTATTTACTAACCTGCATAGTACATATCGCTATACTATTATAGTAGGTACCACATAGTACACGACCAAAAATTAAGATAATATACGAATATTATAATGAATCACAGTTATTATGCGTTGGAATGATATAATTGAAAAACGTTTCTTATAACATATGGCCAATCCGCATTGCAGTACCCATATAGATACATATCGCGATTCATAGCAATGCATTTTTTTTTCACGTATTATTTTTAATATTGTGATATTATTATTATTATGATTTTATTTTTTTTATATCGGCTGCATTCGAATTTTTCTCGTCTAATTAATACGCCCCCGAAATCAAAAATGTCAACAGAACGATATTGCATAATTATATTATACGGTTTTTCTTCGGTCGCGCGTACAGTGAAATGTACACAATGCGGCCTGCGCGGCGACAGTCACAATCGTAAGTGAAATCAACGATTAGTCGGCCGGTGGGAAAACAGTGGACCATATAGAGTCGCAGTTGGTGCAGTAGTCGTACATAAAATATATATATATAATGTATCGTATCTAACCGAAGCGGCGGCGGCGGCGGTATAAAAGCTCAGAAGGCCGAGTGACGTCTATTTTGGTCCGCATCGCCGGGACGGTGCCAAAAAAATGTTTTCCCAACACTCGCGGTCCGCTTGCGTCAGTACGAATCGCACGCCCCTCGCTAAACTATTTTCGTATTTATCATAAGTATACGGTGTTTGTGAATGTAATTAATTTTTTCACCAATATTTAATTTTACACGCATAGGTTTATACGTATATAGTTTGTGATTTGCATACGTGCTATAATATTGATACAGCAATAACACATTTGTTTGGTTTGCGCGTACATACGACGTATTTACATTCAAATTATATTAATTTTATATAATATATTTCGTCTAAAACGGTTTCCAATTAGTTTTTTTGGATGTCTTTTGACGACCGCCGGCTGTCCGAGGCCAGAAGGGGCAGCATTAGTGCCTATATCAACAAAAAGGTACAATATTGTTATTATTATTACTATTATTATTATTATTATTATTATTATTAATGTTACGTATAAAGAATTTTTTTTTCTTTCGGTCAATAAGAAATTATTTTCAATACATTTTTCTGCTACATCGAAATAATGTTTGAATAAATGTAACAATATAATTTATTATGCAATTATAAAATGAAATACGAATACAATTTAGTATGTGTGTATAATATAATACCTATATACCTCCTCGTAGAAAAAAAATGCTCCATTCAAATTATTTTTAATGACGTTATGCGAACTAAGTATACGTTTCTAGAAAACATTGTAGACGCCCAAAATGGAAATTAAAACTGAAATACGAGTTGCGACCAATATAATATAAATATCACCGAAGTAATATTATATTATACCTCTGACAATATTGAATATTCAGTTACAAATTGGTGTTTTATGACAATGAATCTGACATTAATGGATTTCGTCCGACTGTGTTTACAGTTTATTGTTTCCGCCGCGTAGACCTTGTTTGGTCCATTAATCTTGTGGCTAATATTTTCACCCATTGAAATAGTATATATAGTTGCACACTTGTACATTTATTTCGGTGTGAACGTTAAAAACACAATCCCCCACCAATCACCATGAACACGAGTATTTTTAAAATTACTAAAACCTATTAGGTAGGTACTGTTGTTGTTTAGAATTACAAGTAAATGATATTTCAGAATTCTGTAGAATATATCAAATTAAAAAAAAAAAAAAAAATGTTCTAAAATGTCTTTAGTTTTAGCCTCTGTTTCTAAAGATATGTTTTGATGTATTCAACTATCATTGTAAATTATTTTTCTATTTAGTAAAATCTTGATAAAAACTTTAGCTTGTTGTATTGGTGGAAATTAATTTTAAGTTTAAAATGTCACGTTAAACAAAGTAAAGAATATGCCATATTGCCATTCACTAGTTTTTTCAAGGGGGGTGGTATTATTAATTTGTGGTTTTATACGGTTTATTACTACTAATTTGATAGTATATGGTACATGGTACATCACAGCGATGTCTACTATGTGTAATGATCTATAATTTATATCTTTCTGCGTACATAATAATTAATAATATTATACAACACCAGTCACTAATTTCTTATTATAATAATATGGCCATAAGGATGAATTTATGGAGGGCCGACGGTATTCTGAACTACTCCCATTGAAATTCTATGATAATACAAACTAATTATAAAGTATAGGTACATTATATTTCTGTATAATACGTTTTTGGGGTGATTGAAATAGTCTATATGAATAATTGTTCGATAAAAATCTTACTTATTTTAACAAAGTGAATTTAAATTTTTGATAACATTAAAAAATTAATATGTATACTTAATATAATACCTGAATACCTACCTAATCCTATAGATTTATAATTTTCACCGATCATCTTTGAATTTAATAATATACAAAAAAAAATCATTTTTGAGCCTTTTTTATTTTTTACCATAAAGTTACTACCACCTCGATTAAGTATATTTTGAACATTCGTTTTTCCAGATAATTTTCAATTTTTCAATTTTTATTAATATTTATTCATAATTTAAACTAGTATGTTCACAAATAAGTAATGACTTAACATATACCTAATAAATTAATATTGTCATAAAGATTTAAAATTTTAATTACCTACCCACAGTGCATTATTAGATGTTATTTGTAGGTTCATTTTTCAAAGATTTGTTGTTTTATATATTAAAACATCAATATGATATTTAATACAAGATTAATTTTTAGTTATATTATACACTATAGGTATACATATAAACCTTCAAATATCTCACCTTACAATTTTAATTTTCCCTTTGATAACTTAAAATTTAAAATAGTTTTAATAAATCGATGATAAACTCTGATATAATTGTGGAATATAATTTAATAATAATAAAAATTAATAATTATGATTTAATAAATTTAATAAAAAAAAAAAAAATTAAACAATAATTTATTGATTTTTTTGTCGCTTTTGCATTTAAAATAATAATAGGTACGTGACTATTTTGCGCCACGGTAAGTGAAAACCTAAACATTTATATTATTCTGTCCATAATTTGTATTTTTGGTTCAATGCCTTTAAAATGTTATATACCCATGTATAGTTATTTAATATTAATTGCAACAACTGAAAATAATTATACAGTGCAATATATACGGCTTTGTGTTCCCATATATTATGAAATAAATTTGAACAGTGTACCTAATGTGTAAAACATTATGTATTGAAATACGCAAAGGAAACTGTCTGTTTTGTGCCTTATAATGGTAATTTATGACGAAATGTTATCTTATTCATTATTTATTTTTATCAGCATACTCTTTTCTAGCAAAGCTTTGCAGAATATGGGCCTGCTATGTATTTTTATAGTCTTACAAGTATTGAATTTTTATATCTTCTAATTTATTCTTTTAAAATCTATTAAATAATAATAATAAACAGAAATTTTTCAATTTTCAGTCCACTGTCCTAACTCCAAAGTAAAATAAAATTGTATTGTTCAGTCTTTAGAATACTTATACTAATATGTAGATTTAGCTTAAAATATTATACCTACCTACATTTTCCTGTTTAGGGTTTAAAATTCAATATTCGGTATACATAACATTCAAATAGTTATAAAAAATCAATCTGCTTAAGAATTTGAAATAAAAATGTACATTTTCTGATTTAAATATCGGTATAATGTTTTTGAAATATTTTTTCTCGGTCTACTAAAATCTACGATTTTTTTTTTGATAAATATATTTTGTGTTCTTACTAATTTTTATCATTAATTATAGCGATAACTTTTTATATAGGTATTTCATATAATATTTATAATATAGCTATGTAAGTAAAATAAAACTATAATTTTTGTTTGGAGGATTATTTTTTCCCTGGTGGAATCGATAGGTTGCTTTTAGACTTCCTGTACTGGTGAAATCGATGTACCTTATCCCATAGTATTAAAAGGTTTGGCGAATCGATGGAACCCCCTGAAATTATATCTTAATTAATTAAATATATGGAGGGAGGTTTTTCTAAGTGATTAATGTTTTTAAAATATATATATATAATACAGATACAATACAGTTTTTTCGAAAAACTTGTTTAAGATAAGTGTAAACAAACTCAATTATTGTAATGTATTATAATTTTATTATTATATTATCAAATGTTTTAATGAATCCTGAATGTACATTTTTGATAGACAACTTTATCAAAACTATCCTTCATTATTATTTAATATGAATATTAAGAAATAAAATGTAAAGTTACAATGAACTAAAATTGTAGGTTAATTATAAAAATTTAATTCAGGCAAATTAATTAGTTTTTTTTTTTTTATTGTTTTTAATATTTTTACTGTAACATCAAAAACATAAATAATTTATGAAACAAATAATTACATAATAATAAAAACAAGTTTAATTTAATCAACTTTTACGTTAATTAATGAAAAATTATTAGATACCCTTTTAATGGTGTTTTTTTATTGTTGTACGTTGTACCTTAGTTTCGTTGTATCGTTCAATTATACGTTTTATAACAAAAATAATGTGGGTATATACAAAAGATTAAACATTCCCGTATTGAAAAACTTTTAACAACAATAATACTATACACAATACACCCTTAAGTTGTACACATTAGGTAGGTACACAAGTACAAAATCGTATTCAAATATGTCTGATTATCAGAATGTAGAAAGATACAATAATTATAATATGTAGCCCGCCAGCCTGGTGTATAGGCATTTGTGAGCGTATGCCCAAAACAGAAGTGAATGGTCGTCGTACGTAGCTGATCCATGTGTTTACAATAATTAATAACTTGAAACATATTTATATAGGTGAGTGCATAGAATATTTTCGTGACATTAATGATTAATTATTCATTTGTATACCTACAATGTAGGTCCTACATGCAATATGCAAATGTAGACATTAAAAAAAACAAAATGTTACTCTGCAGGCACTAATGTACTATAATATTATTGTACTACTGATTAATAGTGGACAATAGTAGTATTAAATTTAATACCGTTAATATATTCAAAAGTAACTTTATTTCAAGTTAAAAATTGTTTTGTTCTAATTGCATTAATAGAGTTTGAAAAATAAAAATTATCAATAATGTTGTTAACAATTAATAACGGTTTTAACTTTTAATTAAACATTGCATGTTTGCAGTGAATATTAAATTACAACAAAATATGTATTCTAATAAATTATGAATAAAAATTCTTACATTTATATTTTATAACACCACCTATTTCAGAATCTCTAATTTTAAGTACCTATCTAACTTACAACTGGCAATTATTAGAAAATATATGTTTCACAGTTTTAATTTAATGAAGGGAGGTAGGCACCAATACAACAATTTTATTTAGCTCTAAAATATTGAAATGATTATTAATTATACTTAAACATTATAAGTAATAAATAATTATTTAAATAAAATAGTTATAAACCTTAAAAATAAGTAATCATTCCATACACTTGATCAAAAAATAAATGTTTTCAATTTATTATTTATGTATCATGGTAGGTCCCATATTGTTAAAATTTAGTACCTATGTCCTATATATACCATGAATACCTAATAATATTCTGTACTAAAATAAAATATTAATAACGGTTGACCCAAGTATCTTTAGTTGTTGGTATTATTGTTATTTGTTTACTACTATTATTTTATAATGTATAATTAATATTGAGTGTGTATCCACCCCCCTCCCTCATTAACATGTTCGGTGGGACCCATTATATTCTGGAAGAATAAAATATAAATATAAATATTTTAATTTATTGTACAAATCTACAACGCATAATTAACCTATTGACTATTTCTACTTTCATTGGACATTATGATGTAATTTTTCGTGGTCTATTAATATTAAATTGTGCATATCACTAGTAACTACACTCTACAGGTATACAAAGTACAAGCATATTATACCAGCCAGGCTAAATGCTATATGTTATATGTTCAGTAAGTTGTATTTCAAAGTCTAATTATATTATTTAAAATGTAAATGTTTAATACAACTGTTGATATTCATTGCATTTTTGTTCTTCAAATAACCTTAAACCACTTTCTTGAAAGTGGTTAGTAGTTATAATAATAGAATCGCTATAATTCAGGCGTTCCTTAGCGTCCACTGTCCAACACATTCAGTAGTCCGATATTATTTATTGCTAGTAAATAATACTCATAAATCATAATGAACAATACATAATATATTTTCTATAGAAAAGCTGAAAAAGTATTAACAATCATGTCATGAGACCAAAAATGTAAGTACTTAACACACATTTATGGTGAGAAACCAGTTTTGTTGAAACATTGAAACAATACATTATTACATTAATACGTATTCATATGACATATAGAGTATAGACACATAGTGTGTTTTTGAATGAACCATTTTTATTTTGGAAGATATTTTCATATTTTTAAGTTTTGTTTTTGCTTTTGACTGTAGTATACGTTTAAATATAAAGTAGAAGTTCTTGGTTGGACCGTCTTCGTTTGAATTGTCTTTGTTCGCTTGGTTAGCCCCCCGCACGAATATAATGTTATAACACCGCTGACTTGGAAGCTCACATTCCAAATTTAATTTTGCATATTTTTTTAATCTTTTGTCAATACATGCATGTCATAAATGCATATTTGAGTATATATTATAAGAACAAATTTTGCATTTTTTTAATATAGGACAAGAAAAACACATTTGGAAAATTGTCAGTAGGTATAGTATACAAATTATGATTGTAATATTGCGAGATAGTACCTGTGTCGATATGTTAAAACCTTCGAAAACATCGGGCCACGTAAATAATTACACGCACATCGTGTGTAGAAAATGAACTTAAGTTGTCTCTGTCATAATTTGTCAAGATATTTTCATGCGTACCCACAAAGTATTTTCGTTACCTGTATTACGATGTAAATAACAAAGAAAGTAATTAATGAACTTTGTCAAAGTATAATTTTTTAGAGCGGATGTGCATACATATATTAGGGCCTTAGGGTGGTGCAGGTACCCATACATTTATTTACTACAAGTTATTTGTTATTAAAATACATTTTTCTATTGTACTTGTGTTGCTAAGAATGCAATGAATATATTTATTATTTATTATTTTAATCGGATTTAAATATTTTAACTCTAAAATTAATTTTATTTTTAATATTATTCTTTAAAGTTCTTCTTGTATAATTATGGTGATGTATAGTAATTATTATAACAATAACATTATTGTAATTTTTATTATTAAATTATGTCTATTCAGTATTCTCTACGACTTTGAAAATATTTTGTATCATGTTCCATATGTGTGTATCTATAGGCTATAGGTTTCGGATGAATAATTCTTCCGCTCAACTATGTATGTATTACATATTTTATCGTGTGCGGTGAATGTCCAGTTATTAATTTTTTAAATTTAGGTACTTCAATTCAAAATTCTTGAAATAATTCCAAATAGTTTTTTTGTAACCTAATAATATTATGTTTAGAACCAATACTCATCTAGTCATCTGTATCGAAAAATGTATACGGATATTCAAAACATTGAGGATATACTAATGTCTTCCTAATTGCTTATTACTTAACAGTGAATGTATTTTTAAATATATTTGATATACATGGACACTATAGATGAGGTGTATATTAAAACCATACGAAGATGGATACAGCCATTCACAGGCTATTATTCTTGACGTGGAGTACCTCTACATTATTATTTTTGGAGTATCGGAATATTATGGTTTGATGACAACTAAAGCATAATACACAATACACGAACGATAATAAGATATTTGTTTTATGGTTCTTGAATAACCTGGCCATTTTATGCCACCTACGCTATATTTACTGTATATATAGCTATAGCCACTAGATATTATAATATGTACTTTATGTAGGTCACATTATAATATTAAATACTTCACACCAAAAATCGGCGTCCAATATTTTCCGTGTACTATATATCGTCTATCACATCTGTTTTTATCAAAAGATTATAAACGTCAACATTTAAGTTTTTTTGTTGAATAGGAGCCATAATAATAAGCTTGGGAATCTCTAAATAAACCTAAGGGTGCGCGTATTATTATAAATTCAAAAGGTCGTTAAGATTTTAACTGTCTAACCAATTTTATTTTCTCACCATTATTTTATTTTATAGCTTATCTATTATTATATAACGTAAGAATAATGTAAGTTTTGGTTTTTTAAATTATTAAGTACTTACGAAATAAATAATGATATTTTGTTTTGACTTATCTATACGTATAAGAGAAGAAAATGTACAGACGTGGTGCACTATCAAGAATTATTTTAGTCTGAGACTATACAAAAAAAAAAATACATAGGTATATACCAAGAAAAGCTATCCATATCTATACGCACGACCTTCAGATTGGCCTCAAATTTATATTCCAAGGATTCGGATTTTATCATACACATTTTTTTTTTAAATTTAATATAAAATATAATATTTTTTCTTTATTTATTTTATGATTGTTATGAGTTATGAAGTTATGACCCTTCTCAGTTCCACACTACGACAGTCACTATTAATACCTATACTCTATAGATAATAAAGAATATAATAATTCTTTATCGTCTATGTTAATACCACGACATCACGTCTTGGTTAAACCAAAGTATACAAAAATGTTTTGACACAATTACTTATGTCTATACATATATACAATATAATTTTATCAATAACCAACATTTTGGTTGACTCCCCCGTCATCACCACCTCAGAGGTATGAGTCATGGAATTCGAAACTGTATTGTAGTAAACGTAATTTCAAACGATGAGTCCATGTTGCCGTAAGCGTTTGTTACTCTTGAGTATAATGGATAACATAAAATACCTTTGGTGTTAAATTTCAATTTAAAGGTTTAAAAACTATCGTGGTTACCTGTTCCCAAGTATACCGTAGGTACCTATATAATATAATATTTTCCTTTAGTTGTTCTTAAAGGAATTGAGAATCGGATGTGGAAATGAACGGTCGGTGGCCACCCTATTCTCCTTTAAAAACACGTATCTACTCTATACCGTATCGCAAAGAATTGAATAAATTCAACTTGACGTATGACGTATGTATTATGTACCTAACTTATTTCATTTTGTTATCTACTTATAAAATATACGTATGGAACACAACAGGATCACAGCGAGATGTAGTGTGAGCCCCCCCCCCCTGATGGCTTTACACCCTGCAACAGAAACACTTTATAATTACCAGCTTGAAGTCTGATGAAAACATAGGTTTTTTTAATTGCATCCCTCATGGCTCATATAACCTGTTTTTTAAATCATATTTGAATTAATGATTATTAGTGGTTCGATTTGAAACAGTCTCATCAATACCAGCCAGAATACCACAAGCAGCGGTTTTTTCTTTTACAATATAATATAACATCTCACCAATACTAGCCGGAGTACCACAAGAAAAAATTATATTCTCTACATTGTATAGTTTACATTTTTCTGATCAACGAACCTGATAATATAGTTGCGAAACACGTAGATGATAAAGTGAGTAATGTATTCGTCTCACATAGATTCTCTAATAGCATATTTATCCACACACAATCATCCAAACTTCCTTTCCCTTTGCATTCCCGCTGATGGGTAAAAATAAACGAATCAAAATTCCTCCACACAGTATATATTTACTGTAATACAAAGACAATCTCTCCAAACAATAAATACCTAGATCCCTTCCTGAAATACAGAATAATACTTGGGCTCAACGAAAAACTAAACTGCAGCCTACAGGGCCAAATACATTCATAAAATAAAAATCGCCTTCAACCATAGACTTTCCTTACTTAAATACATCTTCCATTTTTTAAACATATAGGTACAATATAGAAAAATAGAACTAGGAAGTAATATCCGGGTAGATGTACTGTAAGGCCATTACAAATTCAAAAATTGAATCTTAAAATGGGAAACTTGGAACAGGTATCGTACTATCGTGATACTGGGACGCCGATGTAATTGTTCAGCTTTAAGTTTTAATGCACAAATATTAGTTTTTGTACCAAACCCAGTATACTGCAGCACATGCAACAACTACCCTTAGCGATGTCGTGGTTTCGCATAAAATCGATCAAACAATATGGCTCGTGGCCGCGGTAGACCACCCACTGTATATCGATGTATATATTCCACGTCCTTTATGCTTTAAAGTACATATTATATTTAGCTTTTAAGTATGTATATACAATTTGTATAATGTAAATTTGTAATTATTATGAATAGACCGACGACGAGGCACCTGCTGAGAACAAATTACTGTCGATCGATATAATGTGACGACAACTACAGCGAATTTCAGACCGAACGATTGCCTTATCTTTACTGTTTGTTCATCCTCGTGTGTTCCCTTTCAGTTTGCTCAAAAAAAATAAATATAGGTACGACCATAATATTATGAAGTGACGGGACAACGTGACACAATTATGGACAAATTCGATTTTTATATACTTAGGAACCTACCAATATCGCACTTGCGAGTGAATTATTGAATGGGTGCGTGTTATTGTCGCGTGCCGTGTGTTGTGTAAAATGACTGCAGTTAATATAAATACATTGTTGATCGCAACAGTTCGACGGTGCGAAAGGTTTAGTGAATAATAATAATAATTATGGCCAACTTGTTAAGTACTATTATTAGGAATTTCATCCCCGACGAAACGCGCCCAATATAAATAAAACTCTAATAAGGGGTTAGATCTACCTAATATATGTTCGAAATTCGAGTTGCCATCAATAATTATTAGTAGGTATGCTATTATTCATTTTTTAAGAAAAGTTTGGCGACACAATGAAGGTCGCTGACCGCGTGGATGCATCAGAGTCAAGATTGTTTTACATCCTTTGCAAATACAACGAAAATAAACCTATAATCAATTCAGAGGTTCCGAAACCAATCTGCACTTTGTCCGCACAATGATGATATGTATTTTTATTTTCATACAATTGTTATTGGTTATGGCCTACGAAGAAAGTGTCGTGGCAAGAAAACGCACATCCTTATTGCGTCCCACAAATTACGCCAATGGTTCGAATCACGGCGATCCCAATAACAACGCCTTCGTAACCCGTCTGTAAAACGGAATTCGACTATATCGTCGTATCTGATTTTCGTTCATTCGTCCTTCTGCCGTCTGAAAACGAAAAAATGTAGTAAAACCACGTCACAAAGAGCGCGTGAAGGACGAATGTGGGCCGGACGTTATACAGAGTGATTCGCCAATCTCATCCTCTAATTTGTGCATTTATTTAAATTCTATTTTTTTTTTTTTGGATTTTCAAGTACACTATTTTGAGATACTTACTTGTTTTATAGCATATAATGAGTAATATTTATTTATTTCACCAATAACAGTTGTAAATTACTACAATATTAGAAATAATAATAACAGTATTGGTTTACTCATTATAGCCTATGGGCCTGTGTTATGAGTAGGAGTTATAAATAAAATTCTTTGACAGAAAAACATAATTATATATCAAGATATGATTAACAAAATAATAGATAAAATAAATTAAAATAAATAGTTCACCTGGACCTTACAACTAATTTAATAATGTTGATTATACGCATACTAGGGAGTAGCGGTGAAACCTGGGGTGTTGAAGCCTAGTGAATCCAGATCTGATGATAATATTATATTGAAGATGGAAAATCGTAATATTTATTATTTTGATATTTCATTATATTGTTAATATATTTTATTATAGAATAAAATTACAATCGAACACGGGAATAGTTGAAAAGAATAACTCTATATATTGTAAACATACGGCAGCGGCCTCCAATCTCCATCCGCCGAGTCGACTGGACTCGAGTCCTAAAGTATTTCCCGATTGCCGGTTTAACTGCACACCGGGACCCCTAAAAATCGCCCCGTATGCACAACATTATTTTTTAAAAAAAAAAAGGGCTGGCGGTGGTGAATAGGAAACGCTCACGAGTGGGATGAATGAGGAGGGATCGAGCGGCGGCGGCGGCAATAATGCGTCGTTGGTAAATAAGCGAGAGGGCCGCCCGCCGCCGACTACGACGACGACGACGACAGCGTATTTGGGTCAACGACAACGGCCGTCGGCGCTCGGCGTTTGTTGTTGTTGTCTGCGGCGGCGGCGAGCGCGTCGACCCCCGGGCTTTTTTGCAACGGTTTAGCCGCCGCGCGCCGATTCAGTGTTGCCGACCGTCGCGCGCACGTGCTCTTCGCTCACCGTTTCGGCGGCGCACGTGCCGTTTATTTGTGCTGTCGTCGCAGATATTATGATATACATATTATTAAAATATAATTATATCGTATCGTGTACGGCCGTGAAGGGTGTGCAGGAAGTACAGAAGACCACACAGGGCCTCACGCCTAGTGCGGCTTCGCGCTTTTCGAGTGCTATTATAATATTGTATAATATTAATTGCATATTATATTCTTGGTAGGTATCTATCGTCTATGAACCAGTGGCGGCGTAGAGTATGCCAGTATGCGTACTTCACAAAATGAAAAAAACCTTTTTTTTATATATTAACAATTCTATATTTTTATAAAAATGTTTTGAATTTCATTGCACTAATTATTTAGTGCTTCGTAATATAATATTTTGTGGATTTTCTTCCAAGTTCATTAATCATTATTCATTAGGATTGATTAATCCGTAACACCACGGCCGCGACGCGCTATAGTCCTTATAATATCTAGTAGCTAGTACCTCAGTACCTTGTTTATTATGTAAGCAGTATGCAAGTAGGCGATTGCATTCGGGTACAGACTTTCGGCGACTGCAGTTATTTATAGTTCTTATCGATAATATTAATAACAAAACATAGAAAATAAGAACGGCTTATGGTCGTGTGTTCGTCACTCGTGTATGCGGGATCAGTATTGCATACGCTATTGTCGACAGTCTATTATAAGTTATAACGTGCATTAATTTTTTTAAAAATTGATTTACTTTTTATTTATTAAATATAATATTTTGTTATGTACCTACTAGGTAACGTAATATATATTAATGAACAAGTAAAACTTTGTACGTTTAAAGTAAAATTTTAAAAACAGTATAGCGGGTGTGGAGGGCATAGCCCCCAACGATTCCATTAACTTACTATTTCAACGCATACGCTAAGCCGAAACCCACGCTACGCCACTGCTATGAACACAGTTTATTGGTGTACTCTTAAACCGGAAAGAATTATATTATTAAGGAATTAAGCACTAATACAGTGATCAGGACGATTTTTTAGCCGTCTTGGTCTGAGCCAACTCGAGAGTCTATCTCGGTTAATCCGAAATGTATGCATATGTAACTGCGTGCCTACTAAACGCAAAAGTTCTAACAGAGTAAACTGACTTTGAAATCGACCGTTTGGCCGCCATTTGTGTGTAGTATTATTATTATGCACCCATTATATTGTCGTACCTACGTGTTCGGTGCGCCGCGGCGTGCACGGTGTATGTCAGGCGCTGCTGCGGCGGCGGGTGGTGGCGTCAAAATATAGCGCGACCGACGGACGTGTCGGCCGTCACGTAGACCGCTCCGTATTATACTGTTAAACTTGATACGCGCGGTCTCGGTGGCCGCGGTGTACATATCCCGCGGGAGATCGGGGGGACTCGTCGTTATAATGGTGTAGTAGTTGTTACCCACTTATTATGTTATTATAATATTCGTATAAAACGCTCGCATATTATAATATAACACTGCCGTGGCCATGTTATTACATTTATAATAAACCTCTCGGCCTGGACCACATATCGTGTCCCGGGTGGCACGAGTGCCGGTTGATTACTATTCACGAGCGAAAATTAGAGTAGAACATTATCAAATGCCGTGTTCATGCGGACGAGGGCGACGGATTTACCGCGATTCCCACTGCAGAGTGCTGCCTCGCGGGTACGTCCATTCCACGGACTATGATACCTATTCCTATTATTATTTCATAACCTTTTAGATATCCTGCGAGGCGGATAATCTGAGGTGACCTTTCCTCCGAAAATCATTTTTACCCGATTGAGCGTTGGCTTTTTACAAAAAAAAAAAAAAATATTATCGATTGGCGATATTTACCAATATTATTGCAAACGTTATCGTACACGTAAACCGACACTGTACAATGCACTTTGAATTTGGTCCAATAAACCCGTCAATTTGCATATTAATTTTATATTTTCTATTATTCCACTCGGTCTGTAATCTCTAGAAGCAGCAATTCCCCACAACTGTGCTGAGAAATTCTTCAAGAGTGCCGTGTAATTTTTATTTTTTTCCATGTGTTAAAATATAATATCATACTTCATGATATAGTTTTACATTAACTTGGGACATCACTTTTTGGTTATTCGTGTGTTTTGAAATTATTTTATGAATAAACTTTGCCTTGTAAATAAATCACATAAAATCCTGCGTAGTCATCAAAATATTAAAACTATTAAAAAGTGTATTGAATTCCTTTTGGTCTGGTATTTTGGATTATTTATGTTTATTGAAATTGTTTATATACACGTTACCTTATAAGACATCTGCGATGGAAAAAAAAAAAATATAATAAATAATTTTTTTTTCAATGTGTGCGCCAAAAATGTATAAAAAAAATACGGCGTGCCATCAAATAAAAAAGTTTGGTAATCCCTGAGTCTAGATATCACCGATAGTCAAGATGCGCCATGTGGTAATACAATATTTCTGTTATACGCATAGATCCATCAACGGAGTAAAAATACTTCCTATGTTTCGCAAGCGATATCCTATTCAAAACAAAAACATTTTTTTTTTTTTATTAGTCAACCCGTGGCAGCTCAGACCATTTGGGTGGTTTTTAAACTGTGTGTGGGAACAACACTAGGTGTAAACACGTGCGTGTGTAGTTTTTGCCAGATTTTCAAGTGGGCACCCGTAGGTATCTGCCATGCCCGGGTGGGGGGGTGGCGGCACTTGTTCTCCGGACACCGTGACTTGCCCGAAGAAAAATCAAAAATTCCGCCCTCGGCCGAGGTTTTGAACCGGCGTCGGTGCGCGTCACAACCGACGCCTTAGCCACTCCGTCCCCCACGAAAACATTAATAACAAAAGTAAAACCACTCATTGGGCAGAGTATAATAATAATATGTATAAACATAATCGCCGGAATCGGCTACTATAAAATACCATACCAATAATTGACATGCTCAAGTCCTCGTCCTTATATCCCAATAAATCACAACACAACTGCAGTGACACATATTATTATGGAAATATTAACTATATAAATTATAATAATATTCCGTACCTAACTGAGCCTGAGGACTGAGGTACAACTGTACGAGACGGCCCATTGAGTAATTATTTACATCGAGGCCGCTGGCACTTGTGTGCGGAAAACGCTCCGCGTACAATCGTTTGAGCCAGCCGCCGCAGTGGTGCGACGGAAAATGAAAACAACAAAATGAAAATAATATTATGCGACATTGCGACGGACGACGGCATACTGCAATATTATTGTAATGTATTATTGTTATTATTATTATTATAATTAATTCTTGTGTTGACGGACAAACTGATAAACCGACCGAGACGTGTCGGTGGCATTGTTATCCGGGCCGCGCGATGATATTATTATAGTATTTTTATATTTTTTCGATATTGCCAATTTTTGTTCGCGGAACTGTTCAACATCATAATACTTTCAACTACAATATCATTCACCCATTGATCTCGTTAATATCCGACCACGGTACCTGACGCACATCACCATCCCGTCCAGACTGACATCAATTTATTTATTCGTCAATTTCCCGAGAATGTGTATTATGTATATTAAACAATTTACGAACAGCGTTTGACGGCTGGTTTGAGAACTAATTCACACATTGTTTCGTATATACTCTGCTATCGTCCATCATCACCGCCCAAACCAGCTATAAAACCGTTTTGTACCGTAGTCGAAAGCCTTTTATGAGCAGATTAAACTGTGAATGGTATTTTATTAAAATTACAAACGTCTTAGCTGCGAACTATAACCAAACACGATTGTGTAAATATTTTTTATATAACAGTTAAAGACCACCCACCACATACAGTATACTTTAAAGTTGAAATATCATAGCGGAGGCGGTTTCTGAGTTTTATTGCGACTATATAGGCGGAAACGTTTGGTTTAAGGGTAAATCAATATGAAATGGTTGTTGGTCGGAACTCGGATAATATTCCATTCTTGGAATCTCATATTCTCATCTAAACTCATATTGCTTAATAGCTGCAACCATTTGTGCAGTAAAAAATAAAAAAACATGTTGTTGTTGTGATATTTTGTCTATAAATAAGATAATTAAAAACAATATTTATTTCTGGGTTCTATGGTAAACTGCCAAATTAATTATTCACAGTTTATATCCTTTGCTCTAAAATGTTCTGAATAAGATGCATTTTGTACTGATCGAGACTTATGTTTTTTTTGGAATTCTCATTTTTGAGCTCATAATTTTTTTTCTTAAAGAATCGATGCTAACGTTAATTATAAATTAAAATACCTACTATACATACTATACTACACAGTCTATAAATAATATTTATAGTTATTTACAAAAAAAAATCTTTATGTGATTTATATATTTTAGTTAATGATTTTTCATGATTAAACCTAATTAGTTTTATGATATATTTGTTGTTGCTATGTAGTAATAATATGTATAATTAATGGAACGTGTAGTTGAGTGCACTTAATAATATTTCAGAATGACAGAGTTATTAATTATTATATGTATTCGATATATTTAAATATTAAAGATAACTTGATGACATTTATATTGCAAATTGGAATAATTATATTAATTATAACTATATAAATTCGAAATACTTACAATATGTTCATTACGAAATGTGTTGTTATAATACCTTTGAAGTCTTATTTATTGTTTTCGTCCAATCCCACCACTTAAATTTGTTTAATAAATGCGTTAAACCATAAAAAAATTAATTTTCGTTAGTTTTATAAAAGTCAAGTGACATGATATACAATATGAAGTATTTTGAGTATACCTACTTATTTTTATCAGAATCCAACTTAAATATTCATT
>WHPZ01571059.1:0-11734 GCA_016617965.1 Macrosiphum rosae | reverse complement strand
ATTATTATATTACAATAAAAGTAAAACTTAAATGGTTGTACTTAATAGGTAATACCAAAAGGCAACAAACACTATATACGTATGTCCGATGTCATATTATACTCTACACCCTAAATCGTATAGTATAATATAGTAGTTGTTAATACCAAATTTAATACCTATTACCTACCTACCTACTTATGATATTATGATTGTAAAAATGTAAAATTGAAAAATCCAATTTGCGATTATCAAAATGGTTGGACCCATAAACCTGTTTATATGTCTATGGTTATGGTTACAACTTACTATGGTGATAAAAAAGTTTTACGAAATTTTAGCATCCGGTAAATGCAAAAACTAAAGTTTCAATTACAACGTTATTATATTACCGTATAATTTAACCGAACGTTATTTTTACCGGAGTGTTTAACGGACGTTGTGCAAAAACTCTCTATTTGACATGCGCGAAAGCGGTATATTCTCTTTTGAAAAGGAGTATATGCAAGTAAAACTCGTCTCTTATCTCTATCGTAATGATACTGGATTGTAATTCACCCTGAAATTTACTTTCTAAAATTTTACCTATTATCTCCTCTTTTGATTCTACTTCTCCGAATGTCATTGAAATTAATAACCTATAATATCATTTATTCATTTAATCATCATTGTTAAACAATATGTAGTGTTAATTTTCTGCCATGCTATATTAAGTTATATTAATCTACTAGGAACCGAATCACCTGGTATTCATTACTCTAACCAAAAAAAAAAATCACTTATTTTTATATTCTTTTTATTTATTATATATATCATTAATACTTATTTTCATATATTGATCTATATACTCAATTAATATTTTTGGTTCTGGTACCTGATTCATATATTTGACTAGATCTAAACAACAATGTGTACCTAATTTCCCTTTCCTTTTCGACATATCGTATAAAAATGTTACTATGCTTTGTGTAATACTTCTGATTTTGTCTTCCGAAAATGGTTCGTCTAGCTGGTTATTTGCTACCTCTATATGTCCGGGTAAACATTTTGGTATATTACCTTCTGATCTTGTGTCATGATCCCCGTGTAAAATTGCAAGTTCCAGTTTGGTACAGAATAATTTGCTTTTATTCCTATAATTAAAATCTTCGGTTACTTAATCTTGATTGCTAACACTACCTAATCAATATTAACTATAAATGTATATTCTATTTTATTTCTATATTTCTTTTAATCTCGTGAGATCTATTTCCTCGCGATTTCGTATTGTGTCTAACCCCGTAAATTCTACCGTTCGAACTAGGTATCGGTACCTTTCCTTTCTGATTATTCTATAATATTTCACTATACTTGTCATTATTAATAACATGATTATCACTACTACTCCTAATACTGCACATACTATATATATGTACTCTATTTCGCGTCTTCGTGGAATACATATAATTATTTTATCTTTTTCATTATTACTATATTTTGCTTTGTTTACAGTCACCTTATCATTTCCTGTTGTGCCATAGTCGATCGTTGCAATACTATTCATTACAATATCAGAATATACGTTTGTTATTCGTTCAATGTCATGATCTACTGTGCTAGTGCCGTAGCTGTGATTACTGTCATTTCCCGTAGCACTGAGCTCAGTTGACCTAACTGTTATGCTAGTAACATTCAGTTTTAGTTTATTATTGTTTACCTTTCCTATATTTCCTACCTTCAACAATTTTACATAGTAATCTGATTCCATTTTGAATTGCTCAGATTTACCATTTCTATTCTTTAAGTGTATCGTACATTACCCAAAATGTATTCACTATTACCATAAATAATACTATTTTGAGCTATAATTCCTCTACATGGGGTGCTACATATAATTTGTAATGATTCTAAATTACATTTAATATTTTTAAATTGTGGCATAATTATCGTGTCAAATTGATAATATTCCATTCTTACCATATCTCCCTCGTAAGTATTTTTATTTTTATAATAGATCTTTATTTCTGATTCCCCTCCGATACCCGTATCATCGTGGCTCCTTACTATTCCAATGGCTATCGTCCAATACAACCTATAATACACATACATATTCACGGTTGCATAAAAGATCGTTAAATATTTAACGGACCGTTAGCAGCTTTAACGACTCGCTAAATAAATTTCGTTTCACAAACGTTCTTTTAAATATTTAATGGCCGTTAAATTTTAGTTTAACGGTCCATTAGATAATTACCCAATATCGGATCGCTAACTTTAAAGGCTCGTTAAAACGTGTTATCTGTAAACAATTTATGTTTACATTTTATGATAACTGATAACATAAACATTATTATTTAATATTTTTTATATTAATAATTAAATAATATATACTTTTGTATTAATTATTATTTTTTGTTTGTGTCATATTTAATTAATTTTACTTTTAAATTATGGCATTGTATTATGAATCATCATCATCATCATCGAATGAGAGTGAAGAATTTATCTTAAATATATTGATACGTTTACCAAAACCAAGGGTGTTTCGAAATAGATCTGATCCACTGACTTATTTTGATGATGTAGAATTTAGTCGTAGATTCCGGTATATATTTAATTTTAATTTTTTTATTTAATTTTTATGTATAGGTATGTATTAATAAGATACCTAATAAATAAGCCTTTTTTAGTCTTTCTAAAGTCATGTTTGGTGAATTGATGCATTTGATTGGGGAAAATATTCAACATGACACAAGAAAAAATCATGCTATTCCATCTTCAATGCAAATATTAATTACATTGCGATTTCTTGCTACTGGAACATTCCAAGTAAGAAATTATAAGATTTATTTTTAATTAAATCAGACGGTGATAGATAATGAACCCTCCTCAGACTCAAAAATAATGTTGTTTATTATTTTTTATTAGTTAAGGCATGGTAGTAAATGTAGGTCTTACAGAAGAGTATACAGCCTCATGAAATACCCTATCACTCTGTTACTGACTTATTCTGACTATTCTGTGAAATATTATCAGGCAGCTATTGGCGATTTGGTAAACATTCATAAATCATCAGTATGTCGTATTATTAAACGAGTGTGTAATGAAATTGCTCAACTCCGAAGAAAATGTATTAAAATGCCATCAAACCTTGAAGAAATACAACAAACAAAATTTGGGTTTTATAAAATGCACAAATTTCCTCAAGTTATTGGAGTTATAGATTGTACCCACATCAGAATTCAGTCTCCTTGCCAAGATATTGTGGAACAATTTCGCAATAGAAAGGGTTACTTTAGCTTTAATGTACAAGCCGTATGTAATAGTTATCTAGAAATAACCGATATTGTTGCAAGGTAATATGATACATTTATACCCAGTATTTTTAGGTTCTACTAAAATAATTAAAAATATAATGTAACAGTATTATTTTTATGCCTGATTTAGATGGCCTGGATCAGTGCACGATAGCACTATTTTCGATAATAGTTCTGTTCGTGCCAAATTAGAAAATAATGAGTTTGGAGATTGTTATATTCTTGGAAATGGAGGTTACCCATGTAGGAGATATTTAATGACACCTCTTTTAAATCCTCTAACTGCATCAGAAAAAAAAATACCAAGTAATTTTATTAAATTATTGTAATTAAGAGTAATTTATTTTACTATATATAAGTATTAAGTAATATAGTAGGTTTAATTAATTTTTGGCAAAAACATTGTAGGTTTAAAATATAATGATATAATTTCAAGAGTTTCAAGTACCTACAAATAATACTTTTTAAATTAAAACAAAAAGAACTAAAATCATTATTCTTCAATTAATTATCTAATTTTGTCCGAATTTGAACTTAAAATGTATACAAAAAATATATTAATTAGATTTTTTCAATACAATATTAACTACTTAAGAGAAACCTTGTTTTAAATTGTCAATCCTTAGTTATTAAAATTGAAACTTTAATTAATTATTAACTACAAAATAATTAGCAAGTTTTTGCATTTAAAAAAAAAAATCAAGCTTAATAAGCTTATAAAAAACAATTATGGATTTATATTTTATGCTCAACTTTTTTTATAATTTTAAGTAGTTATTAATAAGTTTTAAGTATATTGAAAATTGTGTGTGGTATTTAGATTGCAGATATAAACATTTAGTGAACATTTTATCTCATACAAATATTCTAATTTTGTTTTAGAAATCTCAAATAGGTACAAGAAATATAATTGAAAGAGTTTTTGGAATTTTAAAAAGAAGATATCCTGCATTAGCCTTGGGCATAAGGACAAAATTGACAACCACTATGGCTATAATAGTAGTTGCTGCGGTTTTGCATAATATGTTACGAATGCATAATGATCCCATGTCTCAAGATGACAAATGATGAAATTGATCCAGAAATATTTCAAGGATTACCTGTTATACCAGCAAGACAAATTGGAAATATATATAGGACACATTTATTTAATACTGTATTTTTCAGTGATGACTAAATTAATAACTTTTATTTTTTTTTACAATGTTTTTATAATATTAAAATACAATATATACAATTTACTTTTGTAGTAATTTTTTTTTTAATTCTAGATCCAATTTCAAAATTTCTTCTTTATATTTGTTTTGTTGTGTTTCGGATATAGAACTTAACCGCTTATTCTTAGCCACTTCTTTTTCAATCAATGCTGTTTCCAATTCTACCTTGGCTTTTGATATTTGTATATCATATAGTTTTTTTTTGTTTTCAACATTAGTGTCTACCATTGATGAACGTTTTCCAACAAGTTCATTTAAAGTTTTGTAAACATTACTGCTAGTAGTTTTAGGAGCTGCTACTGAATCATTAGATTTCAGTTTTTTTGTGGTAGAACGTTTTTCATTAGAAGAATTTTGTTCTATAAAAAAAATTTAGGCATTATGTTTAAGTTAATAATTATGAAAATAAATAACTCACTTATTTTATCACAACATGGATTTAACTGATTTAAGTATCCAGGTATAATAAGTTCAGAACGTGCATCTGTATCAACTAAAAAAAAAAAGTTTTAAATACAATTATCTATTCATATATTATGCATTTTTACATTACTGCCGGTACCTTTAGGAGCTGCTACTGGATCATTAGATTTCAGTTTTTTTGTTGTAGAACTTTTTTCATTTGAAGAATTTTGTTCTATTAAAAATGTAGGCATTAGGTTTAAGTTAATAATAATGAAAATAAATAACTCACTTATTTTACTACAATATGGCTTCAACTGATTTAAGTATCCAGGTATAATAAGTTCGGAATTTTCTTCTGTATCAACTAAAAAATAATTAGATTTAAATAAAATCATCTATTCATATTTTATGACTTTCTATATTACCAATTGCTGTTATTGTTTCACTAGCCATTGGAAAATTAAGTTGATCAGATGAATGAAAAGAATCATATGTTTGTTCTATTCCTAATTCTATAATATCAACTGAAACATATAATTTTTTAAAAGACAATATGACAAAATATTTGTAAATTTACAATTACTAATTTAATGTTTTACATACAATTATCATCAACACTTTTTGTAGAAGTTTCCACATTCTTTCTAGAACGTCTAATGAGTTCTAAAAGATTTACATAACATTTTTAATGTTTAACATTATTATGGAAATATATAAGCAGTTTTATTTACCAAGGTACTCAGTATCGGAATCTAACTGGTTTTCAAGAGGATCCATACGGTCACCTATAAAGCCTAAGATTTTATCTTGTCCTGGTGTAGAAATTGAACAATCATCCTTCCCACCACCAGTTTTATAAATGCTTTTCTAAAATATGGACAGCAAATTGAATTTATATAGTAGCATTATAGTATTAATAATATAATAATAACATTGATTATAATTATAAATACTAATATTTATAATCAATGATAATACTTTAGAAAAAATTGAATATAATTTACTTTTTCGGCATTTCGATTGAGCTTAGCTTCACTTTTTATAATTTCATATATATCACAGATTTCTTTGATGGTTTTTGGATTGGTTGTTTGTGAATTATATAAATCACAAACTTCCTGCCAAATAAGATTACCAAATTCTGAATTTTTCTGAAAAAAAAAATAATAAAATAGTACCTAATCAAGTATTAGAAGTTATTCAGGATAAATACTATCAAATGTATATTCATACTTCTATATCTATACTGTCCTTATATGGAATCATTAGATCAACCAATATTTCTTTGTAACTCTAAGAGAAAGAGTTTAACAAACTTTTTTTTTCGAAATCCATATATGATTTCACCTTAAAAATTATCGCAGAATTAAAATATATATTTATCTGTCCTATGACTGAAATATACTAGTGTTTAAAATATAACTTACTTTGTTATCACTCTTCTCTTTTCTTGTAACTCTTTTTAAGTTACCATAAACATTCTTCAATTGATTTGTCGACCTTATACCACTTTTTTGTAAAGTATTGTAACCAATTGTTACTTGTTCCCAGATTTGATCTTTAGTTTTATTTGTTGCATTAACAGTCTAAAATCCACCATAGTTTCATAAAATGTATGTATGTATGACAAAATGTTTAAAATTACAACTAAAACCAGTAAAATATTTTTTTGTTTGTAGGATTTATACTTGCCTTTATGTTTTCTATGATACTTTTATGTGGTATAATAAGATCAATAAGCATCTCTTTTTCGCTGTCCAGGAAGTTTTTTCCTCTTGACTGCTTTGCATCGGTCATTTTAGTAAAAAGCTTTTGAAGAAATAAGTTAAAGGTACTACGGTAGTATGGTAAACAATAAACATTAAAAATTTAAATTTAAAAATTTAAGATATTAAAATTTAAAATTATTTTCGTTAAACGCGTTAAAAACCATGTGATATCGACTCAGCTGATAAAATGTATATATTAAATAAGAGATTATAAATAAAATATATTATTCTCCTTGGAAATACAAAAAATTTATAATTGATCTAACGAGGCGTTAAAATCACTAATGAGCCATTAGCTAATCATTCGTTAGCTATATAATTAATAACTTTTATGCAACCGGGCAATAGTGTTATTATATTTTGCTTTAAATCGCTCACATCCCACGTCAATTTTTACTATCCGTATTTATACTACATTTGTATTTTCATATTTTATATCTATATTACGTGTTACTATTATCTTTATAATTCTATTCCCGTTTTTTTTTTTTATTTACACAAGTTATAATTTATTTAGTCGCAATGTATTTAATAATTTTCTTCGTTGTTTTTGTCGTCGTTTTCGTAATATTTTTTCACATCATTTTTATGTACCGTCACTTTTTTACGATTATAACGTGATATAACTACATTTTCCGAATCTAATAATTCTAATATTTCGTATGGTCCTTTTCAAAGTGGACTTAACTTATTTCTTTGGGTATGGTCTTTAAATAAAATCATATCCTTAACTTCTAACTCTTTTGTTTTGACTTTTTATCGTAATACCGTTTATTTACTTCTTTATTTTTTATTAATCGTTCCCGTCCTATTTGGCTTGTTTTTTGTAATTTTTCTTTTAAATCGTACACGTTATCATCGTAATTATACCTAGGTTCTGGAGCTGATTTTAATTTAATTGGAATATTAATGTCCCTACCATACACTAACGCATAGGGTTGGACGTATTTTCCGTAGAATTGTATACAAACATTGCGTATGGTAAAAGTTCATCACAATTGTCTAAACTTTTACTTACGTAGTGTGTTAAATATTCTGCTAATGTCTTATGTGAACGCTCAAGAGCACTGTTCGTCATCGGATGATAACCGGAAGTCTTAATTTTATTAATTTTTAACAACTTGCATACGTCCGTAAAACATTTTGACTGGAACTCAGTTCCTTGGTCACTTAATATTTCATCCGGAATCCCGTGGATACAGACAAAATTTGTTACGAACGCCTTTGCTACCACATTTTCGGTGTGACAAATGAAAGCTACCCCTAGACTTAACTTCATTAAGTCACATTGCATTGTAAGTATATTGTTGTTTTCTAGACTTGTTGTAACTAACGGTCCTACAATGTCCAAAAATTTTTTTGAAATGGTCTTGTACTTGTCGTTGTTATAACCATATGATACTGAATATGTTTATTAGTATTCTTATTAATTTGACAAGCTGTACAATTCTGTATATATTCCCTTACTTACTGTTTCATATTTGGCCAGTTAAATTGTTTTTTAATCTTTTTGACCGTCCTATTCACACCTCCATGCCCACCTAATCTAGACGTGTGCATTTGCTTAAAAATTACTAGCTTTTCTTCCTTACTAAATTCTAACTTGGTACAGATTATTATTTCTATACCCGTATTACGAAAAATGTATATTATCATTGACCTAACCCTTGCCCAATCTAGTCCGTCTTGTTGTCCTAATTGGTTCATTGCTAACTTTATTAATTTATGTTTTTCACAAAAATGCTTAAGATTTAGTAACGCTATATGTACATTTTCGTACGTTGCTGATTGTTTCTGCTTTGTTTTCGTAATTAAAAATATTATATATCTATCACCGCTTTTAAATTTTACAACGTCACCTAAATCTTTATTAGATTTTAATATTTTATCTCTACCAAATCGCTTTTTTAATTCGTAATTAATACCTGATCTAAAATTATAATATATTTCAATCTCAGATACGATATTGTATTCCTAAGGGCTGTTTATTAGATCCCCATGTACTTCCTTAACATCCTTATTAGAAATTACTGTTGTTTCGAATTTTTGCATAAAACTTTCATAACTTTCGTTCTTAATGTCATCAATTTTATACATACGAGATAGTGCATCGACATTCATGTTTAACTTACTCATTTTGTAAACTATTTCATAATTATATTGTTCTAATTCGATACGCCATCTTGCTAATCTAGATAAAGGATCTTTTAAATTAAATAACCATGACAACGGTCTATGGTCCGTCAGTATTGTAAATTTCCTACCAAACAAATACGGTCGAAATATTTTTACGCCGAATATAATCGCTTAACATTCTAGTTCTGTTGCTGAATAATTACTTTCTGCTTTGTTTAAAGTTCTAGAACTGTAAGCTATCGGTATGAATCAGATCCTACTTTACCTTGAGTAAATATTGCACCTAGCGCCTTTCCGCTAGCGTCGGTTATAAGTATAAATTGTTTCGTAAAATCTGGATATTACAAAATTGGTTCCGAACAAAGTATTTCTTTTAATTTATCAAAAGCTGCTTGACAACATTCAACCCAATTGAATTTTCCGTCCTTTCTTAATAATTTCACTATTGGATTAGCAATATTACTATAATTTTCTATGAATTTTCTATAATACCCACTAAGTCCTAAAAAACTTTTTATCTACTTAACATTCTTAGGTACCGGAAAGTTCATTACAGCCTCAACTTTCTTTTTGTCGGTTTTTATGCCTTCGTCGGAAATGATGTGAATAAACATTCCCGTTGTAAAATATTACATTTATCCGGTTCTATTTTTAGATTATGCATACGTAATCGTTCAAATAGATTTATTAACTTTTCATTATGATCTTGTAAGTTTTTCACGTAAACTATTATATCATCTAAGTATACTAAACATTTTATTCCTATTAGACCTGACAACAAATTTGTCATCATTTTCTGAAATGTCGCCGGAGCTGAACTTAAGCCCATAAGTAACCGTTTAAATTGGTAATGACCTTGTCCCGTGGAAAATGCCATAAGTTCCTTTGAATCTTTCGCTAAACTTACTTGCCAATATCCCACCTTTAAATCTAATAATGTAATTAATTTGCATTGTCCTAATTGATCCAAAACTTTCGTTATATTTGGTAACGGGGGAAATTCGTTTAATGTTACGTTATTAAGTGCTTAATCTATAGCAATTCTGAATTTTTGTTTTCCCGATGCATCCTCTTTCTTTTTAACTAAAATTAGTGGTGCATTAAACGGACTCATTGATCTTTCAATAATTTCATCTTTCATCATTTGTTCTATTTGTTACAATCTCGTATTTTCAAATTTTTCAAATATTTACAATATAATAACCAAATAAACATAAATTAAACAGAATTAAGAAGATTCATCATCAGAAGTTTCTCCTGTTATTGTCAGCACGCATGGTTCCATTTCTTCCATCATTTGTTCCATAATGTCGTCAACTTCTCAAATTTTATTTTCCTCATCAATGACGTGTTTATTGAAATTTCGCCAATTTTCTGCCGTTACCCGTTATATAGCCGTATTAAGAAGTTGGCGAACTTCGTCAATCTTAATGTTGTATTCAACCGCTTCACGTACCCTTTTACAGTGGCGGATACGAGCAGGGGGTGGGGCGATCCCCCCTTGGCCCGTATTTTTTACGTTATTTTTAAATCATAAAATTGAGCTGAAGAAGTGAAAACTAATATTTTTATTTTTTTGGATACTACTAATAATTACACACGATGTGCCAGCGTAAAAATATTTCCCATTTTTTTCCCCCATTCTCAGTTATGATTCTTCCTGACCTGTTGAATGTTCATAATAATATAGAAACTCTACTTCTCGAACGCGCGCTGCTGGTGTTGTTATCAACTTATCGCTACCCTTGTTGTTTTCGTCTACTTATCACAATTTGAAATGGATTGTGCTGATTATACCAATTATAATATTTTATTTTTATAAATACATTTATAAATTACCAATACATTTCAGGTTATATAAAAAAGGTCATTTAATTTTTGAAAATCCCCCCCTTGGGTGACCTCTGGATCCGCTACTGCCCTTTTACCATCGCCTACGCTAATTCTATTGGATTGAATTCGCAATGGTACGGTGGTAATCGGAGTACGGTGCGTCCTGCGTCTTTTGCCAAATTGTCGATAATGTACGATTTTTTACGTGATTTTAACTCACGTACTTTAACCACGAGTTGATCCTTCAACATTGGTCGGTCAAGAACGACACCTTTGGAATAAAGCCACCCTAATATTTCGGCTTTTTTCCAACTGGCAGATGGATATTTTTCGGCTTGGATGGAATGATAAGGTGCGTTACCCATAACCACAATAGAATTAGGATCAAGTCGAGGAAGAATAGATTCAAATCACTCTTTAAAATTATCACCATTCATTTCGTCGTGATAATCGGTGCTATTTTTTTTCGACCGACTCGAAACATAATAGACCGTCTGGTAAAATTCCTTTGTTTGAACCAATATGCAATATATTCAGTCGTTTTCCCTTACCGGTTGGGTTTGTTGGACCAGTTGTAAGACCTTTGTTGAACGCATCGTGTTTTGAATTTACTGTTTTGTCTATCAACACGCGGTCCACACGATCACCGGCATTCAACCATGTTTCGTCCAAATAATATATGGTTCGACCTGCTTCGCGATATTTGGGTACGTCGTATAAGTAATTGCGGCGCCAATTAATCAAGTCTTCCCGCTCGGTCAACACACTGCATCTTTTCTTTCAGTGAATACGAAGTCCAATTTTTTATTATGTTATACAAACTGGTACGTTTGAAGTTTGGAAACGAAGGATCTTCGTTCTCCTCGTGTAATATTTTATCGATCGTCGGTAGCTCACGACGCAACCAAATTACATGTACCACATGTACACGTAAAACGGGGTAACTCCAGACAGACGGGGTAACTTCGGACAAAACAATTTTTAAATTATATTGGATCATTTTGATAAGCGCTTTGATAAATTAATAACACTGTTATCAAATATTATCGGTGGGTATCTCGAACAAATGATTTGCATCGGTCGGCATATTCGACCTCCA
>WHPZ01571058.1:0-10469 GCA_016617965.1 Macrosiphum rosae | reverse complement strand
ATCAACATTAATAATTTATAAAATTGGTACAAGTATGGTAAATACTAGATCCAATATGTAACAACTTTATATTTTTAAGGACAATTTATAAGGACTTGGTAGATATAAACATTTTAATAAAAATGAAAAACTACTCATTTAAATTTTGAATTAATTACCTACTACCTACCTCATCAAAATTTTTAAAAATATATCCACTTAATAATTAAAACGGGGTTTCCGTTTGAAAAACAGAAGTTTGTATTATTTTTTAATTTCATTTTTTGCAATATTGAATAAAGTATGAAATAAACAGAACGAGAAGTTCCCCCACTTGCGTGTTTATTAATGTTGAGTTCTAATTATTACGCCGTATACACGTCATTGGGCTCAATGTCATTCTGGTTTTAGGTTTTTAATTATTTAAGACTAAAAGAAATTCTTTAACAAGTTGGATAATAATTATACTAAGCAAATGTAAGAATGTTATTCTAATACTTCAAATTAATAGGTAACAAACTTGTATTCAAGCAAACTGCATTATTTTTAATAACTACAAACAGTAAGTATTACGACCTTGTTTATAAATTCTAATGATTTTCGTTATGACGTTAACCCGGATAACCGCAAATTACAGATACAGAATTTGAACCTTCTGTTTTGAATATAGATACTTTTTATTGTCTAGATATTTGAAACTATTTTATTATAGAATAGAAATCAATTTCAAATAATAGTTATTCTCTTACCTATATAATATCGTGCTTGCCATATCAATTTCGCTATCTTATAGAAAAATAGAAATTAAAATGTTTATCTGCTATTTTTTGTGTAAGGACTACCTAAACTTCAAACATTTTATCGCAATATTGTCTACATGCTTTATTTTTACTGTGCGACTACACTCCTTAAAATGTCTAACGTTATAGCTGGGTATCAAACTACTAATTTTGTAAGGGGTTTATTGATCCATCAAAATGTACAGAGTAGTATGCTAGATTGATGTTGTGTATATGGTTCATACTTAAAAATCCAAAGACCCGAAGTTCATATAAGTTTACAGACTTACAGTACAGCAAAGAAAGTAACAATATTTTAAAGTACAAGATAAAATATACAATTCTAAGTATCCAAAACCTTAAAAAAACAAAATGTTTTAGAACAAATAAATATTTTGAAATAATGGTTTATTAAAAAAACACTCTGCTTACTACTTGATAAATTAGTTTCGAAAAACAACAAGAAATATTTACTTTTTAGTTCTCAATAAAAACATAAAAGTTTACATCATGAAAACAAACATTTTGTATCAAATTATTTTCTGTTTTTTTAGTCGTATTGTTAACACCCTCACTAGGGTAAATGTACATTGGACATTGGTGTATCATATTTTATTTGTTAACATAAAAGATAGGTATACGAATACAACGACATATTCTAACCCTAGAATAAGATAAAATAAATAAACCAACTCTCTATTTTCAAATTACACTAATATAACAAAATAATTACTAATGATTAATTTGATTAAAAAAATATTAAATATTTTATATTATAGTATAGGTACTTACTACTTATCTATGAACACTAATAATATTAGAATAATTATATTTTAACAACCTACGTGTTTTTAGATAGATCAAGATACTGTTTTAAAAAAAATATATATTCATAGAATTTATTTTTGTTATATTGATGCGTATAATATGAACAGAATACATATAGGTACCTACGTGTATAATAATATGACAAATAATAGTATCACGAAGATAGATAAATATAAATAATTATTAAAAAATTATTAATGTAAATACGAAAAAAAATAAATATTATTTATTTTTATAAAAGTTTCACAGTTGAAAAAAACGTGCAAATATAACAACTTTCAGTCCTCATTAAAATATACGTCTCCACCTATTCCGGTGCTCGGTTGCTATTTAACTCGGAGACAAGAGACGTCTCTTGTTAAGTCATGTAAAATAATGCAGCCAACTTGTAAACAAATTTAAACTACCCATATACCATTTTTATCTGCAATGACACGTGATAAATTATTATTAGTGCCCGGATTTAAACCCTGTGCAAACCGTAAAAAATGTTCTCAAAAATAGCTAAAAAATACCTTTTTAACACACACAACGCCCTTAAAAATAACACCCTAATTTTTTAAAGGCACGCAACAGCGCAAGTGATAGGAAAACGACGGTTTAACTTTTGATATAATTTATTATTATTTATTACCTATATACTATCATAAAAGTCGTAACTAGATACGTACTACAACATTGCAGTTCCTATTGGTATTTCACCATATTTTATTCGTTTTTTCATTTAAAAACTCATAAATTTAATAATTTAATATTAATATACGATAAAACACAGTACTGCAGCGATTTCAAACAATATTATTTTATTATCGCGGTAAAATGTTTGCAGGGCGAAAATATAAATTATTTACGTGTCACCGAAATAATATATTATATTGTTTGGTATTGATGTACCGATGAAATAAAACAAATTACATTCATAGCTATGTAGCAATAAGGACGAGCAAAACGTGTTCCCTCGGCATTGGAGAATGGAAGTGTAACTATTATCATTGTGCTTTCCGTGAACGTGTTGAGTAACGCGAGTAAACAATGTTGTCGAGAGTAATGGCCCATTTATTTTGGCATTATCCGGAATATTTCAATGGCAGTAAAATGTAACTCTAAAATATTGTTCTTGCGTGTCCTCGTGATATTCAATAGGACCTTTTCAGCATTTCTTCGAATTATGTCTGCAGATGATAATACTAAAATGTCCAGTTCATATTATACCTACATTATATTGTCATCAATCATCATTGTATAACTTCTTTACATTATATCTATACTTAATGGGATTTTGACCGTTTTCTGTCTAGTCGATTATTTGTTTGCAATTTATTTTTAAAATAAATGTCTCTATATCGAAGACCTACTGAACTACCTATATTGCTTAATGATATTGTATGGTTATAATATTTAGTATTATTATTATAGTTATTTTGTTGATTGTTCTCACCATTACTCTATTACGGATTAAAAAAAAATGTGGTGACATTAACTCACAGGAAAAACATGATTATTAAAGACTTAAATATTACATTAATGTATAACTACAAACTGCTTACATTTTATTAATATACCGTGTGTTCGCGAAAACAGGGTATATTGTATAATTAAATTACTCATATTACTCAGTACCATATACATATTTTTGAATTTTGTTTGCGGCACATGAGACTAGATTATTGGATCATAAATCTCCCTCAGACACAATTCTAAAATATGTATAGGGTACTGAATAATGAGGTTAACTGAGTTATAGAGTGTATCTAGTTTTTGCGGACACATGGTATATATTTAATATATATATATAGTATACACAATGTGTTCCAGGGGGAAGTGACCGGCCGACGCCATATGGAAGTACCTATACCAAAAATTATGAAATAATACCCTGTAACTATTTTATTTTTTAAGCTATGAGCAATTAACTTTTTTTATCAAAACCATACCTATCAAGCATTGGTTTATCAATCTTAAAAGCTTTTCAACATTTTGACGTAATTTTTTTTATTTTAAAGCTTATTAAATGTCCTATCAACCAACATACGCAATTAAACCAGAAATTTGCAAATACATATTTTAATAAGTTGAAAAAAGAAATCATTTTTTATCAAAAATTAGTATTTTTAAATATATTAATTAATATATAATTTAGTATTTACTATGGGTTAATTTTTAAATGTTTACTTTTTTCAATTTATTAAAAATAATTTGCACATTTCTGGTTTAATTGCGTATGTTGGTTGATAGGACAATTAAATTGATTTAATATAAAAAAAAATATTATATTACATAATTATTATATATTATATGGTAATACTCCACATAATATGCGATGAGTTGTATTCAGATTCTGACTGTGATTTACAAAACAATTATTTAAATACTTATTCAATGTACCATCTCTACCGATTATTTTTTCGAATCAACATTTTTTGAGAGCATTGCAAATACTTCTATACTATAGAATTATGTAATAATTTATAACTTAGTAGTACAGAACAATATAATTGTTGAAGAGAGCAACTTATTCAAAATGTTCTACTCTTTTATTTAAGATTTAATGCAAACTTCGATTTTTATTGGTTTAAAAAAAATACATCTCGAATGTTTTGCAGAAGTTTTTTTTTCGTGCTTGACACACTTCTTTCCGCTTTCATTAATTTAATGTTGGTACTGACTGTTGGTGAGTACTTACTCATAACTCCAAAAGAAAACTTAGTCGATTCTATATGACATTTTGAAATCAAAGTTAACACTTTCAAAACTTGAGTTTAAACCTTTTAGCATAATCTTAACAGATACAATTATTAACATAAATGTATTATATAGAAAAAATAAATTGTAAAATGTATTCAAGATTTCGACTTTCATATTACGAATAATTGCTCGATTTTGTATAATAAAATTCGTGTAAAAATATTTGAATCAATTGGAAACATATTTATTTTAGTTTGGTATTATAGTTTGGTATTACTGCTCTTATAGTGCATGCATTTATATACTTTTTTGTTTTTATTCCAATGTTTGGGTTTACAAAATATATGGTATATCATTGTAAGTTTTGCATTTATTTGAAATATACGTGATACTAGTTCATTCGTTTCGTATACTGTATTATGTTATATGGTAAAACAATAATGTACCTATATTATGAGTCTGCCAAAGTTTTTGTGATTCATTATTTTGTGTATATATTATTATAATTTAGTATTTCGATTAAGTCTATATTTAAATGCGAATATAATTATGTACATTTATTATTTTGCTTTGAACGTCCTGCGTGTAAACGACAGCGTACTTACCTATATAATATTATATATAAACGAAACTATATTATAATCAAGGCCAGGATGTTAAGGGTTAGTATTCAACCACCGCCACATGGGGTTTCTTTATTAAACGTACGTACGATGGCAAACTTGTATTGACATATTATGATTGAGCCGAATGAAATATTCTGTATTCATATAGGTACATTTGAGTATTGCTTAAAAGATTTATTTTTTAGAGTTTCTGATATCACACACGACATAGGTACAATACAAAAAGTCAGGAAATATTTTACAGTTGCAATAGCCTAATAAAATAGGTCCGTGAAATATTGCAGTGATTTAAAAAAAAAACATTTTGGCTTCTTGCCTAAAATAAGATCAATACGTTTGTGTAACATTAAAAAAAAGAATACCATACATAAAACATTAGAAAAATGTTACTGTTGATATTCTAAAATGCCTATATAGAATTGTATCACAAGTATACAGTTATTTTTTCACATAATCATAGTTCAAATAATCAAATCAATACATTTTTGTAGGCTTTGCATCAGCTTTTGTTACCAGGGTAGAAAACATCCCACTCCATTTTCTTTTTGCCACTTTTCAACAACCTCTATCACAGTTTCACCTTTAAATCATCGGAAATGTTTAGCATAGTGAAACGTCATAATCACTATGTGCAAGTAAGTGAGTGGATGACGGTATCCTATCCAAAGGAGATTAGGTCCATTCGTAGTTGTAAAGGCGAGGCTAATACCATGGTAAAAATTCTCATTTCAATACGAAATAAAATGTATGGATATTGGATATGATTCTCCAAGTAATTTTGGTTGGTTCTTATAGTGTCAGTACTGAAATAAAATGTACATTGTGTACACAATAAAATAATTTATTATATGCTTAGGTGTGAAGCTAACCTTTTTATAGCAAAAACATTGCAAAGACCCTGTAAATTGTTAAATAAATTCCTAGAAGATTTTTAAAGTTGACCGTTTTAAAACTTTTGAACATTGAAATATGTTGGATACGTAATATTAGGTATGTTAAATTAATATAATGATAGCATATAAATTGAATGTATCTACAACAGCTATATGAATATAACTATACGTATTGTGATTCTCGAGTAATAAATCATTGATGTCCAGAACTACAAGTCATTTGTATATTAAAAAAAACCCAGGTAGGTACCTATAGGTCGCGACTAAAGGGCCAAAGCTTTTATTGTATTTCGCTGGCATACATTTTATTATGTTTGACTACTTATGATGATTATTTGATAATTTTAAGGTCATGTAGAAAATAACTTTTCACGTAGGTATTGTTCAAACTAAATGTAATATAAATTATAAGTAATTTACTTTTTGAAACTTGTATACTTACTACTTAGTAACAACTAAACTAACATCTCTATTTTTATTTCAAAATAAAAACTTTTATTAATATAATTTTAGTCATTGTATTTCTTACAAAAGCCGTTAAATGAAGTATATGTTTAATAAGCATCAAGTACCTATATTTAGTATAATTACCTAATATTTAGTAGTATGTCTATTTTTAATTTTAAGTTAACAAAATAATATGTACAATATTATCATAAATTCATTAACGAGGTTGAAAAATATTGAGGTAACAGTTAATAAATTTATGTTCAGAATAGGGCTATGTAATGTTTTATTTATTTAATACATATTTATGTGCATTTGTGAATTTTCGGGCGGAAAGAATATTTATTAATCTTCCCCAGGGTCTTAAGTTTTATCATAATTTTTAATTCAGTTTTATAAGCTCATTATAATTCAATTTCTTAATCCCTGGTTTACTTAAGGTATAAAAAAAATATACGCATTATAATTTTTACAGTAAAAATCCTGTCTAATAGTTTTTAAAGTATATCATTATGATTTTTATAGTATGATGGTCGTATTAATAATTATTAATTAGTAATTTCGTATAATAAAATATGTACCTACTTACTACATAGGATTACAGTTGTATAGGTAATATAAGATAATTTTTAACAGCAAAATTTCCAGTTAATAGCTTATTTAAAATGTCAATTACATTTTGAAAAACTTTAATAATGAACGAGCGTAAGTATATTATATTGTTGGTTTAAACTTATTATCAGCAATACGCAAATACGTATTATTTATACACATTATTTTTTCGAACAAAGAAGAGAACAAATTATAAGAGCAGCCAGTAAAAGGAGAAATATCATATATTTCCCTTGATCATAAATACTATTTATTTATTTTTTTATTTTTTTATTATTTAATTATTAATTATTTATTTATTAAATAGTATTTATAATCAATGATACTACCTATATGGCTATACATATGTATAACACATTTACACTTACGAACACGTGGGATAGGGACTTAATAGAATAGTGACTTAATGTACCTACCTACTATACTCCCAAGTATTTTCAACTGTATGTCTATCTTGGTTTACGCGTTGCATTATTAAATCAAAGGCCACTGTACCCATGTATAGTATTTAGTATTTACATTAACTGATTAAAACAATAACCGCATTAACTTGAATGTGTTTTTCGCAGGTGCTTCCATCGAAAAACTATGCGAAGCCGTGTTTGAAGATTCGATCAATGATCGAGCATCTGTGATAAGAGCTGCCCGATGCTTGTTGAGTTCAGTCACTAGAGTGTTATTATTAGCCGATGTAGTCGTCGTAAAGCAATTAATTTCAGTCAAAGACAAGGTATGCATGTCAAAGATATATTATTTAAACGTTCAAAATAATATTTGATTAGGTAATAACTAATAGATTTACAGACTATAATATAGGTACCAATATTACGGTTGGTGTTTTAACAGGATCCATAGTTGGGGTATACTTTTCAATAAATTATATAGAATTTTGATCATAATACTCAACATGCGTAGACGACTAATTAGATCTAAAAATGTTCAATGATATATATAACTCAATATTGTCTTTTCACTTAATAATTGTTCACTCATATCCAGTTATAGATATTAGATGTCTCAAATGTTACCATAAAAGAGTTCCCACTCTAGAATTATTAATTATGTGGGAAATTATATTATTATATGCTCATTGAACACTTATTAACTTCATTAAACATAATACAATTACTAATTAGAGGACTTATAACTTATAAGTGCTACACCTAGAAGTTATCACCACAATAACACATGATAATTTATGAACACTTCTATACCTACATTTTTTTAATATTTTAATATTTTAATATATTATATTAAAATTGTGACTAACCTAACCTAACCTTGTGAAGGAATTTGATAAATTTAATTAAAATGTTATCATAATTTTTAGTTAACAAAGTATTATTCGTTGTTCTACATATTATACTACAATAGACTGTATATGAATTATTAATCTCTATAGAAGAGTAACCCTTTTTATTATAAGATAAAGACGATTTTTTATATAATCAAATGTTACTATATTTTTAGTTTTTACACCCTTATACCTTATATAATATTGTCAAGTTGCAATAATACTATTATAATATCAATAATTGAAAATCATGTTTGGGTGGTAGGTTTTGCAGATTAAAAAAAAAACCCGGTGAAGTTGCTCTTCAGGTTATAGTAGGTGTCGAGTGTACCTCGGAAAATGGGTACCACTCCTCTGTACATTAGTTATCTAGTGGGTTACCGTGTAATGGATGTGTTCAATTTGAATTTAATGATATAAAATCATAGTAGGTGTAGTACGAACAGTGCTGATCTAATTCTGGTCAATCAACCTATATTATTAAGTATATTTTATGATATTATTGGTATGAAAGTAATTTATTTTACTAGTAGGTTTACAGTAGGTTGAATTGATTTTTACCGAAAACATTGCATTTAAAAATATCATTGTGTCTATAAAATGTGATAAATAAAAATATAGGTATGCATTTTTTTTTTGTTAGAGGTTGACAAAATTATAAGGAATATTATAATACATTTTCAAATCTTAGATGTAAACATTTTTTTTATTAATTTCTAACTCAAAATAATTTTCATGATTTTGACGAGTTTTGTCAAAATTCGAACTTCAGACGCTTATCAAATTCTGGATTTACACTAACAATTTTTTTTTGCTCCTCTCATAATCTAAAATAATTTAAAGATGCTGATTATTAATTTAGAACAATAATAATACAAAATCATAAATTATTGATTTAATTAAAATATTTCAATATTTCAGTATTAAATTATTTTATATATTTTAATACTGTATTGAGGTTTTGTAACATGTTTATTTTTTTATTAGTATAATTAAATTTGGATAAGCGTATCCCAGCTAATAATCGACTAAGTATGTTGAGTCGATTTTATTTGACATTGTAATTACGACCTTTAATTTTCGAAACCATAAAGGCATAAACTGTACAAACATTTAACTGTATTATAATGAAAAATACAGAATACTATTATATGTATCTATTTATAATGAAGGTGCAAATATTACATCCGTTCCCCTTTGCAAGGACTTAATTTCAACCCATGTTAATCCGGATAATAGTCAATAGAGGGAGTCATATTATGGTTTAATGTGACAGTATATTATAATAATCGGTAGGGTAGTACTATATAGGAGGTATACATTTTTATTTTAAACTATATATATTTTAGCTATAGATTAATACAGACTATTTTATATGAAAATGAAACCATGTGATGCTACACACTTACACCTTAAGTTTAATATCACTTTCCAGTTGTCATTAATTTAGTCATTACCCTACTTATTTATAGGTATATGAGATTCAGAAATATCTACGATTCTGTTGTCGATTCTAGGTATGATATGTTGACGTCAGTTAAAGTTGTCACCGGTTTTGAAATATTTTGATATTAATTCAATTTGTATGTACATTATCTCGAATGTGTTATTTAAACAATTAGATACCTATTTAAATAAAAAATAATCATAACTATCCAATGTTAATATACCGATTTTACAAACGGTGATTTTCAGAATTTTTATTCTTCAGAAGTTGTTTTAAAACATTAATTTTATATTATTTTTATAAAATGTTTTCCACTCAATTCCACTAGTACTGTACTCATAAATGAATAGAAATATTTATAGTAACTTAAAAACTGTATAATTTATGAACATTAATTGAATATCATTAGTTTAATAACTATCATAATATTTTTACAGAAATTATTGTTTGAGTTTAAGTAAATACAGTCAGAAACATGTTGGGTTCAGTTTAGTTGAAGCAATTATTTAAAAAAAAATTATGTAAATATATTGTATATAATTATGTATTCAAATAAAAACAAAAATTAAATAACGAAACGTACTTAAACCAAATAACGGTGATAATAAATTTTAATAATACTGTATAAATTGTGATTTTGTGTGAAATATATTACACTTACCATCTTTTAAATCCGACGTGTAATTAAATTACGTTTGAGTTTTTTTTCCATTATTATTTACGTTAGTAATATAATGGACAAAGGTCATTTCATTTTTATAGAATAATGCATATGAAAACATTTTTTTCAAAAATAAAATGTATTTTATTCTAACAATATGTATACAATTATTGTATGTGTATGTGGCTATATATGAATAGTATACCGGTATTAAGAAT
>WHPZ01571056.1:0-18026 GCA_016617965.1 Macrosiphum rosae | reverse complement strand
TTGTAAGTTGTAACTAACAAATTTTACTGAATTAAAGGTTTGTATAAATTATAATAGAAAATAAAATTATAGTGTACTCTACACATACAAATAGTTTTAATATAATCATAGTCGCAAATATGAAATAGTCCAAATTTTTTAGGGAAGTCCCACGCCCACTATAATATTTTATTAAAATTATATAGCATAGTAGGTACTACACACTAATTCTTTAATTAGGGGTATTTGACAGAAATTTTGATTGACTAAGTCTCCCTAAGTCCACTATTTACGCCAATGCATATAATTATCAAGTTATTTTATTATCACATAAAAATATTCATAATATTAACTGTCAATTGTCACTGACCAAAAAAAACTTAATGTATACTTAAAAAACTCAATACTAGCTTAAAGGGAGAACATTATTTATTAGAAAATAAAAACCAATAACAATAATAAAAACAAATTTTTTGAATAGGTATCACGGATTAAAATAATTTTGACACTAAATATGCTGATAGAGCTACTATGGTACAATTTATAGTCGTCAAAATAATAACATCACGGTCAGTATATTTCCAGTCTGGCTCTACGAAATTTGTCACTTTATCTGAATTTAACTTGAACTGTGCATTTTTCAACATTTTATTTTGTTTTTGAACTTGTAACAATAAATGTTTAATTTGATCACTTTTATTTGAATTTGATGAATCCAATTTGGCATCCAACACCATTCTTTTGAATTCATTCATTTTCCATGCATTGATTACAGTACTTCCAATTATACCAATAATAGTACCTAGAATTGAGCCAACAATAGATACATATTTAGTTCTCTCCGCTTGTATTCTCTCTCGGTCATGACTATCTTTTAAGGTGGTGGAGAGCAATATAAAACTATCTCTTTCCTCCTTTTCACTATAGTTAACCCGATCGATGATAAGGTTTTCTTGTTTTAATAAAGCATGTTCCTGTGTTACTAATTCAATGTACCTATCTTCTGATCTAGAAGTATTTAGAAGTTCATTTCGGATGTCTTTAAGTTTGTTTTGAATTGTTCTTAGTTCCACCGATACATCTCTTCTTCTATCTTGGGCATTCATAAATTGCTTTTGAGACTCCAACACTCTATCTTGGGCTACTCGAACTTCACTTAAACCGGTCACCCGTTCATACCATGAAACAACTTTATCATATTCTGGGCGATAAACTGCAAGTCGGTTATATAATTCAGCTCGAGAATTATTTGATTTAGAAAGTTTGGCTTGTGCTTTTTCCTTCATTATTTGTAAAAATGTTTCTATATGCTTTTTAAATTTCATGGTTCAAACAATATTAAACCAATAAGTCACAATCTATTTGATACCCACTGATAGGTTCTGATGGACCAGCATACTTCTGAAAATAAGGAAATTGATTTTGAGATATTGAAAATAAACTCTAATTTAAATTTTACATTACATATAATGAATATAAAAACATGTATAAAATACAATTTAAAAAATTGAAAATCAATCCCATAACTCATAAGTAGTTAATAGTAAATTACAATGAACATTGCATTACATATATGTAATGTAAATACTGAATATAGTATACTGAACTACATAAATATAGTTGAAGAAAAAATGTATTCCGATATAAACACATGCATAAAAGTAAATTAATTAAAACTATGATAGTAAGTGAATTATTTTTAAATCATTATATGTCAATTTCACATTTTAAGATAGGTTTTTTAGCACTCTGGCTTCTATCTCATGATTGCTGTAAGATTTAATTAAATTGGATACATTGTTTACTAAATAATAATTTATTTGAATGAAATATATTTTTTCTTGCTTTAACATTAGATACACATAGATTGAATGATTAAAAAATATAAACCTTATTTCCAGAAGTAAATACTGCCACAGAAGATATGATTTGTAGAATATATTTTGTACTTAGTATGGTAGTGGGCAATATAGACTAATTAAAAAACAAATGTGAAGTGTGTTAACAACTTCGAATGTTTTAATGTTAGTGAATTATTTAGTTTGTAATTTAATTTTTAAATAGATTTAATTATCATGGGTGTGACAATTGACATACCTATGTATTTTAGGACAATTCAGGTACACATGATTGATTAAAGATAAGTCTTGCTTAAAACCTATTTATAATACATACATAAGGGAATAATATATATTAGTTTACATACTTGTTTAAAATAAAAACTTTGTTATCTAATGTAGACAGGTAGTCAAAATGTCAAATTATAATCAACTAAAAGGAACGGCAATTTACCAGTTGGAATTTTCGACATTCAAACTAAATGATATACACGTCTGCTATAACAAGTAGTAAATATGAACATTTTACATTGTTACTATTGAGTATTGAAGCACAGAATTGGTGACTTTATTAAAGTAATTAAGTATGATTGTATGAACTTTAGGATTATTTTTTATCCTCATTTCAACTATCATTTATCAACTATCAAGATTCAAGACATCTGATTCAGATACGGTATTATGATTTATTGTAAAAACTAAAAAGTGGTGTCTTGTTGGTAATTGACCAATAAAATAGACTATAGTTTTAGATTACGGTTATCAAATAATATTTTGACAAGTGTGCCAACTGCTTACACCATACAATTATTGTGATATACTTTTTCAATTTTTACTAAATAAAAAATATTATTAAATCTAATTTCCATACATTTTATTTATTTTGATCTTTAAAAAAATATCTGCTTGATAAATTAGTTTTTACAAAATTGTTTTGGGATTTTTAAGTTCAAATAATAAAAAAAAAAAATGGAGAAAGTTGATGTCGATGAAATGTGTTTGTGTTGATAAACGATTAAAATGGCCGCCGTTTCGTTTCGAGTACAACAAAAATTTGGTGCTTATTGATTCGTTTTTTAATTTCCAAAACAAAAATTACGTTAAGTCTTCGTATAAATGGATCGACTCGTGGAAAAACCTTTTTGTAAGTTTTGCACTGTAAAATAAAGGACGTGAATTTACCGCTATGCTGTAGTAAGTACTGCCAGTGATTTTTTTTATTTGAAAATATATGTTGTGAATGTTTATAATGTCCCTTGTGCTCGTGGGTATATGATAGTGAACCTTGTGAAAAATATTGTAATAAAATCATAAAATGAGCAAAAGAACTGGTCGTAAACCAAAACGTGAACGTACGTCAAGGCGTCGTACTAGGCGACATTCGTCTACGTCTGGAACATCGTCAGAAGATGTGCCACCCCCCAAAGTTGGCAAAACTCGAGCTACTAGCAGAGTTGACGAGAGTGAAAGGAAGGTTGCACTAACAATAAAACTGCCCAAGCCAGAAAGTAATGATTGCAGTGAAGAGAATACCACTGGTATGTGGAAGGTTGAGTGTTCCAATGGATCAGATGGCGATATTCAGAAGTTAAAAATTAGTTTGAGGCGCTCGCCTAAGGATTTACTTAGAGAGCAGGCTGCTGAAGCTAAATATTCAGCTGAAAGGAAAGAAAAAGAAGAAGCTACGGGCAGTTCAACAAATCCGTCTATGTTGGATGGTAGCGTTACAAATTATTTAGAACAGTTTGGTAGTACTGTGGCTGTTGAAGAAAGTGAACAAAACATAGTTGATTCTAGTGAACAAGGTAATGTTTAAAGATATTTACATTAACACTAACAACAATAACCTAATTTAGAAATATTCATGGGCTTCTATTAGGTATATTTTAGATAACCTGGGTAGTTTGTTGTAGTTAATAATATAACTAAACATTATTCAACTATTTTTAAATTAAAAACAATGTTAATATTTTTCTTGTAGATCAGCTAACAATAAATGTTTTTCATATCACACTTAAGTATTTAATATAATATCAATTGTAATGATTTCAAACAATTTTAACTGTTTAGAAGTTAATGAATGTGTTTAACCAAGTATTGATGAATAGTATTAGAAAAATTGAGTTTGTGCATACATTTTTTATTGCACTAACAAATTGTATTAAATTATTTTCTTATTTTACAGTGTTTGTTAATATAATATTGAACATTGAGTTGTAGGTAAAGTTAACATTGAAATAATGAAATGGTAAATTATGAGTTTAACTATATCAAATATGCCATCTAATATGTAAATACATAATTTTTTTTATCAATGTAGGTTTAAAAAAATATAATAATGTTCTTAGGTACCTTTATTTAATAGGAAATAATAAAATATATATTAATACAAATTAATTAACTGCAGTATGAGAGTGTGGCAGTGTTACAAACATTTCTAATTTCAGTTTATCTACTGTATAATGAAATGAAAACAGCATTGATAAAATATTTTTAGTGTTTTAATTTTAATAATAAGAACCTGGATTTGTTCTATAGTTAAAAATTACATATGTATCTATAAAAATTTTAAATTTGTGTCATGCTAGTGTAAACCATTTGTCTTAATTTCTACCCACATTTTGTATAAATTGTATCTACTAATATTATGCATCAAAAATTAATGGTAGTATTTAATTTTTAACTGTTTTTTTTTATTTAATAAATTTAGGTACTTACCTAATATTTTATCAATTTAACAATAATGTTAAATAAAAAAAATTGCTTTGAAAAATTAATATTGAATTGAACCTTAAATATTAGGTGTCTATATATTAATCCAAAACATGTTCTTAATGTTTACAGATTTACCTATTAATAATTAATAACTTAATTAAAAGTTGATTTTTTAGTTTTCATAAAGATAGTAATTTGAAACTGTATTATTTTCATTTTCAGTGCAAGTTGTTATCCCTCCCAATGAACCATCATGCAAACAAGAAAATATTGATGATCACCAAATAGACAGCGTTGATGTATCATCTAAATGCATAACACCTGATAAAAAATCTGTGGTAAAAAATATCTCTACTGATGAAGAAATTGGTATAGTACTATTAATTGAAGAAGTTACAGAAAATGAAATTGATGAAGAAGTTTTAGAACCAACCAATCCTATCAATTCAACAAAAGATTTTCCAGACTCTACAGTCCATCCACCCATAGATGAATGTAATATTCCAGAACCGGTTTTAGAAGAGAATTGTGTAACTACTGGAGAAGTTATTGATATTCCAATAGCTTTAAGTGAAAAGATTCAGGATATTGTACCAGAATCTATTAAAAGTATAGTAAATGAACCTGAAGTTTTAGAAATTTCATCAAATGTTGAGATGAATAAAATAGAGGATAACCCAATAAAAGAAGAGTTCAATAAACCTGATGAGATCAATGATTCAGAACAAATGGAAGATGTTGTACAATTAACTGTTGAATCACCAGACTTAGTTGATGATGAAGATCCTAAACCAATCGACGAAGAAACTAAACCAGTTGACGAAGAAGAACGTAAACCAGTCTATGAAGAAGAATCCAATTCAATCAACGTAAATGAAACTGAATCAGACAATGGAATAGAATCTAAACCGCTTAAGGAAGATGAATCTAAACTAGTAGACAGAAAAGAAACTACATCAATTGAAGAATCTTATAATGTTCTATCATCAGATATACCTAATATAAAACAGGTTGATGATGAAAAAGAATTAAATGAAATGCCAAAACTATCGTCTTCACACCCTAAACGTAAATGGGGCTCTTGTAAAACAAGAACACCTATAACGATAAGTCCATTTACTTTAGGTACTATAATAGAATCTAATGGGGATTCTATTGCTGATAATGGTGAATATCGATCAGAAGAAGGAGAAATACAAAAGACAGATTCAGACGACGAACAAGATGTCGAAGAAGCTATGGAAATTAATGATACTATGTTAATTGATCACGAAGCGGTTGATTATGAAGCACCAGAAGAAGAAGAGAAACCTTTCATAGATAATGATGATAATAAATCTGATAAGTCATTGGCAGAAGAAATAAATGAAGTAGAGACAAAAAAAAAATCTTCTGTAAAGCGTATCACAACTACTAGTGTAATTCGTATTACAAACCTTGTCAGGCCATTCACTGTTGGTCAACTAAGAGATTTGTTACAAAGAACAGGAAAAATAGTTTCTAATGGATTTTGGATAGATACAATTAAATCCCAATGTATTGTTGAGTATGAAAATGAAGATCAAGCCATTGAAACTGTATATGCACTCAATGATTCCCAATGGCCTTCGACCAACCCTAAATTTTTGAGAGTCGTTTTTACAAATAAAGAAGAATTAAATAAAGCTCTGAGTGGAACTCATCCAGACCGATTAGATAAACAAAAAGAGTCTAAAGTAGAAAAACTTAGAACCCAGGTAGAAAATAATTTTATTTTACGTGAATGGGATAGAGGCAAGTTGGAAGATATGAATGGTGATGGTGAAAAAGATGATAAACCTATTAAAAGAAAACTATCCGACGATCCTCATGCTATAAAAGATAAAAAATTAAAGAAGGACGAAAAAGATCTACAAGATAAACGCAAGAAGTCAAAATCCAAAACACCAGATCGTATTCCTACAAAAAGTTTAGACGAGCTTTTTCGAAAGACCAAAACTACTCCAACTCTTTATTGGTCTCCACTTTCTACTGAACAGATTGCGGAGAAAGAAGACCAACGACGTAAACATCTTGCAGAGATGGAACGGTCTCAAAAGACTGACCGTAGGAGACGAGGAGATAACCTTCATTATCCTAAGAGACGTTAGAATTTGTGTATAACATGTATTTTATATTTTAATAAGAATACCTACATTTTATACAAATCGGTAAAACTTTTGAGTTTTGTCACCATGTACCAGAGGGTTAACTCATTACACATAGTAAAAACCGCATAATTATTGTAGGCTAATTTTTTCATATACTTTATTTTTTTTTTTAGGGATATCACAATCCACAAACTGTTTTTATGATATTTTGATTATAATTCGTCTTTACGTTAAATAATTTTATTTATCATAATAAAGACTGTATAAAATAAAATTACCTACTGTTATTTTTGTATTTACTTGATGTTTAAATTTCATATTAGTTCATTTTATTGTTTAGAAATAATTTTGCCTTACAACCAGGCGTTGTGGTGTTTATTATGTTAGTAATAACATTAATTTATATTTTTCATGCTTGAATTAACTCCTGAAAAATTGTAAACACTTTGTATAAAATGTTTTAAAAGCTATTAAAGTTTATATTGATCAGAAAATATAATAATAATAATAATAAAAAAATGACAATTTATGAACACAACTTGGTTTAATATACAATATTTTACGGTTAAGTTACAATTTATGAATGTTGGAATTTTTTTTTTTGTTTCAAGGATTCATTTTTTTTTTATTAGTATATATGTCGAAATTTATAACAAAAGGACCATGGGCTAAATATTAATATTTAAAAAAGACTGATTATTGATGTCAGCATATGGAAAGTTTACCATATTTATTGGATCAATATGGTTATTTGTTTATATTATTAATAATATTGTTCACTACTATAATATTAATGGTTTTAGGCTTCATAAACACAGTTATTTAATGCTAATAATTTTAATCAATCTAATTGTACAGAAAATAAATTATTTCAGAATTATATTCCAAATGTTTGTACTCCATGTGCATAACGAATACCTATCGTTTAGTTACTTCCGTCTCTACATTGTATTTTGTTATATTATCTTAGATAAAATAATGGTTCAATTTTGTTGAATTAAGTAAAAAATATAACATCTTAGTATAGGTAAATAAATCAACTTCAATGTGTTCAAAATAAATGTTTTCTAAATATCTCATCTTTGAATATGATTCATTAATATACATTTTTTTGTATTTATAAATAATATTTTTAATATATTATGAAATTTGAAGATTAGTATTAAGATTTCATCTAATTAAACAATTATTAAGTAACAAACATATGTCAATTAAAATACAATTATATACTCCGTTCATATTTAGAAGGTACCTCAGCGACTGACTCGTGTACAAGCGCCAATAGCATATGGGGTGTCTGCGGGTTTAAGTCCTTTTCCAAAAAACCTCAAGATTTTGCTTACACCCCACATAAAATGTTTAACTCTACATCCAAATTATTCACCCCCCCCTACCTAAAATCCAAACACTATTTGCACCTACGCACAGGGCCTTAACTACACAGCAGGCGTATAGATGGTTGACTTAGTAAGGATAACAGGCAGGTGTTATCTTACTGCCATCGAGGTTCCTTTTAACATGAATGGATTATAGGTAAAAATGTATATTAGTAATATTAAAATTGTGTAAATAAAATTCGACAAATGTAAAGTATGTATCACAATTCACAATATAGTAAAATTAAAAATATTTAAAATAAATTATTTTGATCCTGCAACTATTTTACAAAATTTGAAAGTAATTTTAAAATGAGTGGCTTAATTTGTGTTTTAGATCTAATCTTGTAATATTATAATATATTGCCGTATTTTCTCATCATTCTTTTGTGAAATGATGACTTAATTCTTGGTTAGTAGTTGAAAAAAATATGTTCAGACATAATTTTAGATTCTTTGCCACAAACATTTTTTTTTTCCGATAACCTTGCACTTTCTCTAGGCGTATAAAAACCAGTTGATTTCCAAAAACATATAGGTATAATTTATATATTAAATTATGGAATAAAATGTATTTGTATACAGTCAGAGCGTATATTAACACAATATTACAATTATTAAGAAAATATTATTTGATTTTGGGTATGACAGACTTCACCTTGAAAATATTTAACTAGCCTAAAATGCTTCCAACTTTTGTAAAACTGTTTTTGAGCATATTCTTAAGCCCTAAAATTATAAAATAGTACAGTTGAACACTGGAAATATTGAGAATAATTTTATTTGAAAACCTGATGGGAATGATTGATGAATATGAGTATTGTTAAAAAACCCAAGGTCTCTCTGTACTGATTCTAAATATAATGAATTTGTTTTTACATCTGTATAATAATCATAAATGCCAACAATTTATTTGTCTTAAACAATTTCAAAGTTGACGAAATACATTATTTCACAAAACATATTATACAAGTATTTTTTTATTTAATATTATAAATAAGAGTAAAAAAATATCTATGTATTAACGCTAGCCTGTATTTTTTCTAATAATAGCTCCAATCTTTCTTTCATAACCGGTTGGCCTTTTCTTGTTTTTTTTCCAAGTTTTTTATTTTTTAACTTCTTTTTTTGTTTATATTCTTCTAGTGCTTGTCGGATTTCTTCTTTTTTTTTTGATGCTTCTAAGCGTCTAGCTTTCTTTTCCTCTTGAATTTGATTGTAACGTTCTTGTGCTTCTTTATGCGGATTTGGCCTGTGAACAAAACATAATATTTATAAATATTTAAACATTAAACACATTCAATGATAATTCGGAAGCCAATAATATAGTATAGTCATAGGCGTCATCTGGTGGGGTTGGAGGCAGTGGCGTCATTTCAGTTTTCTTTAGGGAGGGCGGGGTTTTTGACCGGCCCAAATGGTTAAAAAAAAAAACCACTCGCTTTCCTCGCAACCACTACTTACATTTTTTTATAGTACCCGTTTTATTAACTAGGTAACTTTATTTTTAAATATAAGGTAGCAGATATTTCAGAAAAAACAATTGTATACCTAGATCAGTTAAAAGTCTGCAAACTATTACATGGATATTTATATTGATAAACAAAAATATTAGTAGGTTATTTATTATTAGGATATCTTCTTTTTTTTACTTTTGAAAACATGTAAACTGCATTATCTATAAATAAATTTTACCTGATTCATCACTCTATTACTCTTATATAGGTATACAATATATTTACAAATTAATATTATTATAATATATTATTTTTTTTTTATTGCTTACTTATCGGTTCAAGTTTTGTCTGTTTATTAAACATACCAGAAATTATTATTGATTCTTGAGGAGTTTGCGGTAATTTTATATTTTTAGCCACACCACCCATTTATTTTTTGTTTAAGTCATATTTTTCCCAAATTAAAAGATTAATGTAAGCACGCATCATGAAAAAAATGAATTTTAATTTAGGTAGAATAAGGTACTCAACAAAAATATTAACAGAATACGCAGAATAGTTGAATCACACACGACTGTCGCAAATTTACTGAAGTCCGTGATCAATGATAATTAATAAGAGTGCCAATCGGTTGTTCAAACAACTGCCCTCTCAGATATTTAACTGAGTGAGCAATAGCGTCATTTTACCTTATAGATTTATAGTTTTACTACAGTTTGCCTAGATTTATGAAACACAAAAAAAAAAAAAATGCTCATAAACAGCAAACAATTGAATACAAATCTGGACCCTAGCAAAAACAAAACCTTTCATACCATCAAGGCCCAAAAGACTAACGGCAATTAATAAGAAAGAGACCGGTAAGTATATTATTTATATATTTTTTTTTTAACAATGCAATATTTAAGTTTTTTCTTACCGTTTTTGCTGTTTAGTCAGATTGGTATCTTCATCATTTAATGTATTCAAAGGTCTCTCGGTACCAGATTTGTTTAACTCTTTGTAGTAATCACGAATTACAGCCTTTTTGCGACGCTCATCCCAATCTTGAACTGAAAATTATGTGATATTAGTATGAACAAAATACAGAGAACACAATCTTAGGAATAATATAATATTACAACAGGTCTTTATATAATTATTTTTCTCTTATTTCAACTACCTATATGTGAGATGATAGGTATCTAACCTACCTATACAACAACAAATTTTAATTTTTTTTTTTTATGATAGAAAGATATCTAAATTGTAATGGTAGTTTTTGTAAATCAACGGAAATAATTTATAATGCTGAAATGTTGAATATAACAATAGTTAAAAAAAAAATGAGAAATTATGTGAAAAACTTTAACACGTGAAGATAAGAATAATATCTAATATAGATCAAGTTTTGGTAACAGTTATTTTCTTTAGTTTTTGTACTTAATTATAAATAATTATTAAGTTACTTTTTTTCTACAATATTATACTGTATTACATTTTTCGAATCATAAACACACTTTGAATACCATTAAAAATTAGATACCTATTACAATAATTTATATTTCAGTTGTTATGCTTACATTTTTGTTTATTGCTGTATTTTTTTGTTCTCCATTTTTTTTTATCGAATGGTTTTTTTGTTTTTTCCACTTGAGATGACATTATTTAATTCCGTATTTATCAGTTCAATTATTTTGTAATTTTTTTTAAGTAAGCTCAAGAACTGACCAGTCACACGACACTCACTAACTTGTCTATGACAGTATGGTAATAAGTAATATTTATAGGTTAATAGGTAATATACTATTATACTAATATTAAGTATAACTGTATAAGTCACTTTGCAGTTCAGATTCAGTAATTTCAGAATTTGTATAATATTTTAATAATTACATTAAATTCATAATTTTATTATCATGATTCATATTATCACAGAAGCGAAAAAATGATAAGAATTTTTTTTTTTTTAATCGAAATTGTTATCGATAACATCGGGCTCATGTTCCCAAATCTTAAGCCCGTGTTAAAGAGTTTAAATTAATGATTGTTAATTAAAGTAGAATATTAAATTTACTACTCAACTTAATATTATCTTAGTTCATGGTACTTACTGATATATGAAGGGTTACGAGGAAAAACGATCATAGTCAAAAGAAAGAAAAAAACAAATAATTATAGTACCTTTTGGTTAGTTTCCTAACGAATCGAGTTATGGAAAAAAGATCACGGTAAATGATATAGTACAGGGTTAAATATTTCCATAATGGAAAAAAAAAAAGGCCAGAGTCCCACTTTAAAACTGCAATACTGAACATTTTAGGAATATTGACTATTATCGTTTTTCCCCGTAACCCTTCATATTATACCCAAGTGATGATGATACTGATTCATCACAAAATCTTACCCTAAAAGCTCATCTTTATCAATATAAAATATTACGTATTGTAGCATGAACTAAGATAATTGACCAAGGTGTGTATTGATACACTTCCGCATAGACTTATAGAAATAGACGGAACATTAGGTTCAATGGTGGAGCTATTGTTACGAGGATTGGAGCTATGTATTGGCGAATGTCTATTTGACTATTTCTATGGCGGTAGGTGCTTTTTTTTTTATATAAATTTGTCACATTAGTGTAGGTACCATAATGTGTCAATATGCCATTATAGTTATAAATTTATGTATGAATGTTTCATAATATTAACATATTATCAAATTCGTGTTATAATTTCGGCACCCGACTTTGTGGGGTGGTAGTAAATACTAAATAGTAATTTTTACCTATCATCAAGACTTGTTCAGTAGGTAAAATATGTCAATTTTTAATAAAATAAAAAACGAATACCTTCCCACCATCATTACAACGAGGTAACTAAATCATAAATTAATAGATAATAATATGAGAGACCATCCTTTTTTCTACCTTGTATTCAATATTATGTGACGATCCCCTCCCTTTCAGAAATTATGTCTACGCCACTGGTTCATAGGGGTCGAATGACGGTGTCGACTATCAGCAAATGTTATAATTTACGGACTCCATTCCTGAACAACATTAAAGCCCAGTAGAATATTATTTCCCATATTATTGATTTTAATTTCCATTCACGTAGGTATATAGGTAGGTAGGTACCTAAGACAATGAAAATGTTTAGCGGAAAAACAATAATTACATTTTATGGCTATTACCTGTTCGTTTGCAGTCAACTGCAACTCGGGGGGGGGGCGGGTCTGGGGTTACCTATATAATATATAATATATATATATAATCATATTATATTATTATAATAGATAATATAATATTATTAATATAAGAAAAATATATATATACGATACGGGGAGAACAACGCGAGACCACATGATTGGACTAGAACAATTTATTTACTCACGTAGAACACGTACATTATAAATTTCATATGTTTTTGTTTATGTCTTTATAGGTGGAAACGGCGAGATAAAGAATGAACACATAATGTAGATACACAGAGTGGAAGTGGTGGGTTTTCCACAACGAATCGATGGAAATTTTACATTTTTTTTAAAATTATTTAGCCGTACGTCGTGGCTTTACTATATAATATTATGATGGGTACAAACAGGTAAGTACTATAAAATTCATTATAATAACTGCACTACACACACAAATTATAAAAAATAAATTTGACTTTCATATTATTGGGCACAGCTATAAGGGCGTGATATGTACGGGCTATAGGTCATATACTCATATGAGCCTATAACTTTATACTCTTTTGACGGACATGTGAAGTTATCTACGTGTTTCTAGAGCCAAATGCCCAAATCGATGGTTTAGGTACATCGTACATGAAATAGGTACATTAAATAATATAATATACATCATTTAATAATAATACCGTTGAATGTTGATTAAGAAATGTAATACATGCATATTGTTCTATGATATTGGTATGCATTTAATATTTATTATATTATGTATATTATTATTTCATTGACGATAAGTCGTAACGGCGCTGATAATTGATAACAAATAATTATTAAAAACACTGCAGGTCGATGATTTGGCATTACCTACGACATTTGTCAATGTGTGCAAAATCTTACTAAAATCAACCAACTAGAACTCGAGTACCTACATTTTTGGATGATTTTTGAAAGAGTTGGTTATACTCATTAGTCATGTTACAATGTCATGACAACTTCGCACGTACCTACCTACCCCAAAGATACTTCGCATAACAACTTGATTAATTTAAATCTAGCAATGTCACAACAAATGTCACAGAATACTAATAAATACTTATATTACCTATATACATTTTATAAATGAAGAAAAACATTTAACTGTTAAATATTGATATTCGGTATAGGTAGGTAGTAGGTACTATAATATAGATTTAGAAGTCAGGCGTAGTCCAGAAATCTTGGATAACTATTTAAAAATGATACCTCCTAAGACCCAAATACATATAGATATGATTTGACAATTTAGTACCTATATTGTATGCACGTATGTCGTGTACACTGTACACTTTACAAATTTACAATAATAAACCAAATTCAATAAACACATAACACATATTATGACATAATATTATAACATTATTTTTATATAGTATAGGTATATGATATTACAATCGTATTCCGAAACATAGGAGTGCGCAGACTTTTTTCGCAGGATATGCCGGTATTTTAAACATACCTAGCTCAATACAAAAAATAACTCCCCAAAAACTCGTAATAGGTACAAATAACTATAACTCGCCATATAATGCGAAAAGAAATTAACATGCATTTTATTTAGCTTATTTATTGATTTTAAATATTTTAATTAGAAAAGTTTGAACCTACTGTGATTTCATTCCAATAAAGTAACAGCATAAAAACCTACAGACTTTTGATCATATTATACGTAATAAAATAATAATGACAAAAATTGATAATCTAATTAATCAAAATTCTTAAGTTGTAGGTAGATGAAAATAAGCAATACCGCAGGGGCCTGAATGTTCAGGTGACAAACCAGCTTCTCGTGAAAATGGTGGATTTTGATTTCAACTATATTATCATGAGTTAGCAATCTATTTTATTATTTCTAGGTACCTGTGGTGATTATGAAATCTAATTAATATTTGACTCCCAATATTTTATTATAAGTAAATAATATAAAAAATATTCAAAATATTTAAATTCTTGAACTAAGATATTTGATAGGTACTATCTTAGTTCATGATTCTAATTTATAATCAAAACAATTAACAAATAAAAAACTATATGGTTATAATAACCCTGGAGAGGATGCCATGGCATACCCGGCATTCCCCCTGCTCACGCCTATGTTCCGAAAGTATAATATGAATATATGATGACTCTACAACCTACTACGCAAAACTAGAAAAAAAAAAAATACTATAGAAATTAAAAATGATGTACAATATTACAATAATATTATGTATGTAATATTATTGCAATGGCCCCAATAAATTATTGAATTTTTTAGACACAATAATTTTAAAAAGCCGTGCTCGCAGGTGCGTCATTTCAACTTTTTTTTGTGGGGAGGGGGGTCAAGTAGGGACAAAAACTGTAGAATATTTGTATAATTTAATTTGGTTGGTTCAAATGTACACCCTGCACACCCCCCCACCACAAATGACGCCCCTGCGTGCACGGTGTTACAGCAGTGTAATACGATGGTTAATGGTTGACACCGCCGTATATCCCGTGGTGACGTTGGAGTACACCATTGCGGATAATAACATACATTTTTATTTTTATTTATTTATGGACCGCATTAATACGACCAGACCACATTATTATATTATATACGTGCAGGCGTACAGCAGTAAAAAATAATGTCTAAATATTGCTTTATTTCAAATCATCCGGATTCAATGACCAACAATATAATGTAATAGTATAGTTTGTACGTTGCTCGCGGACTAAGTGCTGCACTGTAGTTTTTGTGGATTTGGGCGGGGGTTCTACTTTGATCGTAACCCATGCACTATTACAAAATAAAATATAATTACTCAGGATTCGAACATCGTCGTCGCTATATTTTTATTTTATAAAACCTTTCACTGCTGAATTATTTTTTTCCAGTATAACGTACTGTGCTGGGATAACATTTTATTTTTATTTTTAGATTCTGAGAGGAGCCAGGAAGCTAGTGGTTTTACAATGGTGTTTATTTATTTTTTATTTTTATTTTTTTATCCTGTATACAAAATTTCTACCAGAAGGAGTGCTTCGATTTCAACATACAGTACCTTATCTTTTAGGAAATTGGATCAAGATGGTACTTTACAAAGGTCATTTTTCTCAATAGTTATTAAATGCCGCAGAAAAAACTACCGACAAATTACGTAAAACCTCTAAAAATGGGATTTTATTTCTAACGATTTGTTTATCACCATAGCAACGAATAAAAATTATAATATTATATTATTTCAACTTAAAGGCTATAATAAATAATAAAAATATAAAAAAATAAAAATCCAGACTGACAAACCGTCTCTGCTCTGAATCGTTTTTATCGTTATATTTGAATTCCAGTTTAATACAATCCATTATACATCGACCCACTTGTAACCTACTGTACAGCAGAGCGACATCCACTTACCAGCTTTTTTTTATTTTGTATTGCGTATTGTTATAGTTCAAGTATTAATAAATAATATTATATATTATTTTTTTAGTTGATTTTAATTTTTCTTATTGTCTCTTTGGTTTTGTCTAATATTTTACCATATGTTAATTATGTTATCACATTAATTAAAATATTTATTGTTAATTTTTAAAATGATAGGACGATGATATAATGATAAAATTATACAATACTCGTCCATAGCACCACAGAGTCGCTTACGATGGACACATAATATATGTGTCTAGAGAGTCTTAATATATTTAGACTCTATATGCAATGCATTATGCGTCTATAGAAGTGAAAGAGCAGTTTGACATGATTAATGATTAGTGTTTGTATTGTAGGAGAATACAAATATGAGATGAAGTATGTATACATATAGTGAAAACGTTTGATAAGTTGGAATACATAGGTAATTTATAATTAATAAAATATTTAATTATTTGAACAAATAAATATGACGCGGGGAGTTAGAGTTGTTTGCAGCTCTAAGCATGCAACGAAGGTGTGATTATGCACTTATATGATGTTATTTTTGTGCTGGTACATATAATTCAGGTTGGTTTTTAGAATAGTGGTATACTGTCATATTTTGTAGACCAGTGTTTCCTAATTAGTATGAATCCACGGACCCCTAGCTAAAACTTATATTGGTTCGGGGACCCCTCTTTTGTAAATACTTACTTTTAAATTTGAATAAATTAATTATCTACCTTTTTCAGAGTAAATCGAATTTCAATATTCCAAAAATACACGGAATTTCAAACGACTATGAATTTAATAATTTTACTAACTTAAAATAAAAATAAAAAATCATTACATTACCACACAACCATGGACCCCCTAACATCAACAAGTGGACCTTCGGGGGTCCGCGGACCACTAATTGGGAACCTCTACAATTTAGACTGTAACATTGTAAATAAATTAGAAATACGCGAAATCTTTAAATCGGACACTTCTATAATTTGCCACTACTGTATTAAAATTTTGCTCCAAATATCTGCAGGATAACCCTTGGGAATTATTGTGTACAGAGTCTCTCAGGACACTCGAACTGGTGCCCACTCAGCAACTATATAGTAATTTATACTTTATAGTAATTTATATGCTTTTACCCGTACCTGCTTAAGCACCTAGACTTACATACGACATAGCACTATTTGAATGTTAAATGTATATATTAATAATAGGTATCTAACTCAACTAATATAAAATTTTTACATTAATTAGGTATCTATGAGTTTTAATAACAAAATTAAAATTGATTTATTATTTTGAGTCTTTAACCAAAAAATACTAGATATCATAACGTACACACCTTTGGCTGCACTGTAGAACAGTATGGTCATTTTTCACTTCGTATTTAAGAAAATAATACTTATTACGAAAAGCTATTGGTGGCGACGAAAATCGTTTCAAATTATTATTGTAAACAAATAATTTCAGTTGTGAAATTAATTAAATATAATAGATAGCAATATTATATTGGTGACTGACGCATCTAGACACACAGTAGCGTGTCAAGCCAAGTTCTAACTAACAGAAATGCAGCACCGTGTGTATTATTACAAGAATCATTTGAAGCCACTTTTGACCCACTCATAACTCAAAATATATTCTACATAAACATGTCAAATTTGGCGCATATATTCAAACTTACGAGATACATATGTTCTCCAAATTTCATAAACACACCTAAAACCGTTATTTAGGTATTAACGTCCCAAAATCGTCATTTTTATCACTGACTGACTGACTGACATACCCATAGATCAAAATTCTAACCCAGTTCCAGATGACCTAGAAAGTTCAAATTTGGCATACAGATAGGTAGTTAGGTTAGTACAAAAGAAATATCAGAAACTTGAAAATTTTTAATTTTTTAATCAATTCATTTTATTATAATTTTTCAA
>WHPZ01571055.1:0-10224 GCA_016617965.1 Macrosiphum rosae | reverse complement strand
TATTTTTTACGGTTAAAGCGAGATATCACGAATGGTATATTTCATAAATAATTAACTTATGTATATATAAGTGTAATATACTTTCCATGCCGTAGAAAGGGTATATAAAATATATACCTACAATCATATACTTGAACAAATTACATTCACTCCAAGCCCCCTTAAAAATAAAACTCAGGATCTTCTCAGATTTTTTTTGATATCATTTAGGTACCTACTTAAATAATAATTATAATTATTATATGAGTAGTATTATAATTTATAGTTAACAGTATTAATTAAATCGTCACTATAGTATACCAAACGTCCACACCCACTAAAAAGTTGGTCTGGTTATGACCAGACTTGATCCCCAAGTTCGGCGAAACTGGTTCTTCTATTGTGATTTGTGTTTACGAGTGTTTGATGTAAATAATTAATATCAAAAAGGCTAAGATTAAAATAGGTACATACAATATCATATTTATGAGCACGTGGACACTAATAGCATCTTATAGTATAAGGTAGATATAAGGTAGTATAAGCGAAATTGACAGAGACTTGGAGGGGCTTAAATTTTTTCCTATGCCAATTGAATCGGTCATTTGGAAAATATCTCCATAAAATGAAAATTTTCAGGAAACGTAAAAAACTGTTTTTAGAGATCAAAATTAAATTTAGATGAAAATTGAATAACTGTTGAATTATTTAATTTCTCTCCTTGAATTATTTATTTGATTATTATCAACTGTTATCGACAACAGTAAGACAATACACCAGATGAAAATAGAATTTTAACAAATAATATTGCCGATTAAGTTATTTTTGGAGAAATGGCCTTTTCGAATGCACTCGCTATTTTTGGTCTATACTTAAGGGGATTTGATACCGTGATTTTCTGTTTTTGTCTAACACATGCGCGACATAGTATTTTAGACGTGTTTTTTGCCAAACATTCCAATTGATCTTTTGAAGCGATAAGATTTCTGAAAACAGATTTGAATTTGTCGTCAAGTCTACTTGAAGTCGACTTTTCCACATTTTTGATTTTTTGATTTTAACTTCTCCAAAAATTGAAATACCAGAATTTTTAAATACTCTTTTTGAATATGACATTTTAAAAAATTTGGGGGATAATATGTATAAAAATGTGGGAAAGTCAAACAAAAAAATAGATAAATAGATCTATTGTAAATAGATCGCATGTTGTGCAAAATAAATCATTTTGAAAATAAAGGATAAAAATTATAAAAATAATAACTTAACATAATGATAAAAAAAATCAAAGGATCCAATAGACAAACCTCAAATTCCTCTGAAGAGCTCCGTACTCCCCCCCTTTCCCCACTCAGAAGTCCCATCACACTCTCATGCAGACAAACGCACCCTTACTTGTCCTTCTTGGCTTTATTTTAGTTATTGTTAGTATCGAATATCGATCGTATTTTAGTATTTCACAGTACGCAGATTATGATGAGGATTTATCACACATTGCCTTTGTTATTATTTTAACTTGTCTACACTTCAATATTTCCATTGAAATAATTCCTAATAAATTGTGTACACATATTATTATCTCCGATAGTTGTATAGTTAATATTATATTTGCTTTGGATTTCGCTATTATTACTTTGCCATTTTGGACGGATAAATTATAAATATGATAAGCACTTGGAAAATAGTTTTACATTATTGATCACAGATATGTATGATAAATAATATATCTACCAATGTATTACATCACACTAATACACATTTAAGAAACAAGTTTTTTATGTCAATAATTAAATGAATATTTGCATAGTGGTATACATTTTTAACATACAGTAAAAATACTTTGTAGACTCCCCGACTTTATTTAGATTTGAATAAAAAATTATAATCACACGGCGTTTTAGATAGTCTATTTAGGTACATTGATGTATTGGGCCTGTTTCAAAGTTGTCTTATAACTATACATGTATAATTATGCATTGCCATAATAATAAATTATTGACAACAGTGTAAATAATTTATATACAGTACATCCAAGTAAGAAACAAGTGTAAGTTTAAGCCATAAGTATAAGTAAATCGGTTAAATGCTTCCTAGTGCATATATTGTTATGTCTGTGGCGATTGGAAACTGAATGTAATTTTTAATAGATATTATAATTTTTGTAGAAATAGTTTTTATTTTATTTTATGACAAAATTATATATTCGTTTGAATATACCAATAAATAATTTTTAGTATCATTTAGACTAAATGCATTAAAAGCTAAAAGCTATATAACACACATTATAGTTTGTAATTCACATTTTACACGTACCGTTAATAATTAGAAATTTTTTCTGGTTTAGGTAAGATTGGCTGGGAGGCGAGTGGGAGCCGTAATATAACGTAATATTATATTATAATAATGCTATATAATCAATATCACCATATTTATACACTAAAAATATCTCCTCTCGGCTAATGTTGAATGTTTATCAGCTGTGTGAACAGATAATTTTGATATGTATTTGCGTAAATATTCTAGGTGCTGGTACACTTGATTTATAAACTAATCACATACCTATATTATATATTTGCTGAATATATTATACCATTATTTGCATATTATATGACAAATACACCAGTTTTGAAAACTCACCCCAATATTAGTAATAATTTACAATAACGCAATTATTATTTTACAATTATTATCATTGTTATTATTAAATTTCATTTTTATATGTCATAAATTATAAATAAATAAAACAGTATTTATTTTTACGATATTCCACCGACATGGTGTAAAACAAATTTTATTTATTTACTATAGTATTTATGAACAAAAATCTTAGCTTTATCTTAATTTCTTAGCTGGGTAATAATATAAGTATATATGTTATTTTTTTGGTACTCTAATTTGTACATTTTTTGTAAATCATAGTAATTATTTTATATGATAAACTTTAAATTTAGTTAATAATTTAACGACCTTAAGTGAGGAATTCTTTTCCATTGTTCATATTCAGATCGTAGCCGATCGTGGCATGCGTCAGAAAAGTCCTCTTCGTCGTGAAGTATACGCGACGCTTCGTCCAGGAAATCGGTGACTTGATAACTGTCCTCGGCCTACGAAAAATTTACCGCTAAACTATCATATTATATCGTAACGTTTTAAGTGTATTTATTTACGTATATACATACGTCTAACCACGAAGCAGTCGAATCCTCTGGTGTCGGTAACATCATGGGACTATTATCTCCACCTACATTTTTGGCGCTAAACGAGAAATAAAATACAATTTTAGGAATAAACAAAACAAAATTAATCGTCATAAAAAAACGTATCGCGGTGCGTTTAAATTGTTCATTGTTCAATTTATTTTCTGCGCATTAATGTCATAATTTTGTTCCAACTTGGCAACTGCTGACGATATGACGTAAATAAGAATGTACAGACTTTAGATAAGTCGACTGTAGAGTGGGACCTACCGGCGCGAATCTGGCGATGTGGAAAATTTGGACTCTACGGCGTTTCGCTTGTTAATCAAATTGCACGCGACGGACAAAATATGTGACGTACGGACATCGCATCGTTTCTCCCGGTTCGTCACCGTCATAATTTTCGCGGTTGTTAACTTGCCGGATTATTCCCTCGGGAAGTAAAAGCGCACGGTATAGTTTGTGCCACAGTCGTGGGTCATGAAAATTAAAGTTGAATCGATACATCCACTGCCTAGGCGACTAATGTACAAACTCACAACGACCAGTGGAGTAGCGTGTGCAATACACAGGGCGCACCAGGCGGCTAGAGAAAAATACTCGATGAAATAAAAAAAAAAATTTAATCGATTTCTCACTGAAATTGGCTTCATAATCGCGTTACGAGTTTTACTATTTAAATAAAATATATGCAATAACGCCGTCCGGAACTTACGTGGAAAACTGCAATAGTAGAATAATATATTTTTTCATACTTCCAGAAATCGGCATTGGACTTGTTAATTTAACATAAACCATTGTAAATTTATAATTTTTATATTGTAATTCACGTGTATAATCTATAACATATATCGTATTTAACTTTAAAAAAAGAATATCATCTATACACTAAAAATGTAAAAAACATATTACAATAAGTGTAGCATTTCCAAAGGCAATAAAGGCAAAAGGTTTTCGAATAACTACTAAACCACGATTATGCGGTCCGGAAAACTAAATATAATAGAAATATAAATTTATATAATTTTAAACTACATTTACTTTAGTTATTTTTTTGGCAAGGACTTAAATGCTTTTTTATTGGTTATAGATTAAAATATAATATTATAAAAAGGTTTTTTTTTATATCGTAACTTAAGTTCGAATACAAAAACTAACTTAATTAACACTGTTTTAAAATAAATTAAAAACTTTAATATTACTACATAATTCAATTCAAATATGTAATTAAAAAATGATTTAATTTCTAAACATTAACAAAATTCTAAAAAATCCGAGTAAAACTTCTGCGATTAAACAATAATAAAACTGCCCCCAATCCTGGATAAAAGTGTGGGGGAATTCTTCTCAAAGTAAACAAAAATTTATATAAAATCAATAAGCTGAAATTACATAGGTGGTTAGATCAATTTTTCCAATCCGTTAATTGAATAAGTTAAAATAATAATGCATATATTCTACAATGGAGAAAACCAAGCGAGTCCAGTGTCTATATAAGATTTTATAAAAAATATATTTATTTATTTATAATATTATATATGTTAAGGTATTAGGTAATTGTACAATATGTAATTAAATTCTTATTATTTATGTATGTGTATTGTTTATTTATCTATACATTTATGTAATTATCGTACAATATGGATAATATACAAATTTGAATAAATATAAGTCAAATTTAAGCTTATTAGAATATTTTTATTTAATTTTAGATATCTTTAACTTATATCTTAATTACACCTACCTACTTATTTTATAGATAGTTAAATATTAATTTTTTTAAATATTACGATATCACTAAGTATGTTTATAATTTTTCACTATGACTAGTCAGACTTATTTATTTCCTTATTTTTTTTTTCGGTCTTGGTTGTAAATAAAAACAATATAATATATGAAAACTAGGTAGGTGTACACTGTACAGCCGTATTATAGTTCGTAAACATATTTGGCATGTACTGAGATTTTTTGAATACCAGGAAAAATAATTATTATTTATTGATTTAATGAAACTAGCTATAAAGGGTAAATTGCGTAGTATACCTATTGATATACAACTAATCTTATGTATTCTACTTGGCTGTGTGGAGGGTAGCAAATAGTAATACTAATATTGTATATAGGTAATGTACATTGAATGTACACCAATATATAATAATATTATAATAAAAATTTGTTTCGTCAAAATGTTAATATTAAATGGTGGTTGAAGTCAGGCTAATGAAAAACATAAACTCAGGTTGGTTAAACTTTATGTAAGACTTTAGTTAAACTTTTCTAATATAAATATTTCGCTAGCCACATTGGAAATTCAAGATTTAAATTTAGGGATCAGTCAAAACACAAATAATAACGCTAAACTGTAATATTCCAATCATTTTCACTTGTATTGCGAACCACATATTTTGCTCTCTGGAACATAAGTAATGAATCATTATACGAGATCTTTAGAAGCATTAAGGTACGCGTTTAGGAACTTACAAATTACAAGTATTTACCACTGAATAATAATTTCCTACTCGAATAATCACTTGATTCATTGTTGATGCATATTATAATGTTACCAAAAAAAATAAAAGATGTATAAAAATAAAAACCTTTGTTTCTTATAACATTATATTGGGTCGATTAGCTCATATTATATATAAGGTGCATGATTATTGGTATAAAATATTTAAATTAAGTATTTATTAACGACGGTTGTTTCACTATTATCGTTACCAGATTGCACAATTCGAATAACTCATATTAACCATTATAATGGAACAATATATATTAAAAGTTAAAACGCTCTAGGACTTTTTTAAAGTAATTAAAAAATACTCATAAATAGAAATAAAATCCTAAAACACATATAACAATACGAATTGTAAAATTAAAACATTCTTGAGATGTAACTTTCGCTTTTATTTTTGATGCGTACACAATTTTACTATATGAAAGTATAGTACATATTTTAATGTTAATAAATAATGGAAATTTAATTTCCCAGCATGAATCGTAATTCCAGTACGAGTACCTATGTACATAAAAAATCTAATCCTGTTTAAACAGTTAATTAAAATTGTACTTTGGTTTATAATACTTTAAATGTAAATACTATACAAAAAATAATTATAAAATATTAATATTATGAGTTAAAAATAATAATGAATAGTTTGCATAATGCTGCTTACAAAGGCAATTTAATTACTTTTAAAAAAGTATGAATCATCTAATTGTTATATAAATATTTACAACTGATGGACTAGGTAACTTATGGAAAACGAGAGAATAATGATAAAAATATATAACAATGTAGGAGGACAAATTATCACTTATACAATATAATAAAACAAAGTGAAAGGAATTAAAGACTATTGACCGCATGTGCAACCAAACTCTGATAGAAATTAAACTTTAACTTGGCAACATTCAAAACTAGTTTAGTTCAAAGTCAAAGTAATAATTATTAATAAATTTGCTTACTACTTGGATGGTTCCATAAAATATTATGATTATGGCTTGGTAAATAAAGATTTATGCTATAGAATCCATTAAGATTATGGTCTAGAAATATATTATAAATTGAATTTCAAATGCAAAACTTTTAAATGCATAAGTTACTATTGTCAGTAAGTTGTTATAACTTATAATTCAAAATGAATATATTACACGATAGTATTTTTATTTTTAAATATAACATTTTAAATCCCAGTCAATTTTTCGTGACCGAAGAACATTTTATTTATTTTGCATACCTAATTGTATTATTTTTTAAATTTAAATTTATTTATGTAGTCATGTATAATATTTTTTGATTGTCATTTTACTCTAAGCCAAATCGTTATCGGTTAATTTTAAAAGATGCAATGCATATTGGCATATTGCAGCCAATTTAATTACAGACAATTCTGTCTGAATATTTCTACAATTTCATTATTTCTATGTTCAATTAATCGATTTTTACTAAAACACGAATTTTTCCGGTTATATACCATGGTTGTGATATTTAAAAATATATCCATTTAATATAATTTCAAGACCTCTTTGTGTCATTCACATGGGTAGATAATGATATATTATTTTTTTAATCCTAAGTTTACCTGCACTATGATCAGCTGTAATATTATCTTAACGATGGTATATCAATCTGGGATTGATATTTTTATTTTATATGCAACCAATAGAACTAGTGTGGCTCATAATGTTATAATATTGTTACTGTTATATTTGGTGTTTATATACTTAGAATTTTGTGGTATACATTAATATCACTATGCACTGTTACTTTTTCGGTAACGAATTTTTGACCATTGTCCAAATATACCTATTTATATAAAATATATTAGGTATATCTTAAGGCGCGATCGCAAACGGACAGTTTTTAAGGAGTTAAAAATAGGTGATTTTCAAATTGTATGCATGTGGGTCTTGTAAATTTGTGCATAGTAACATTAATAGTAAGTGATCGTTAGTGTGTTTGACCAGGACCGAAGATAAGGGGGAGGCAGCCGCGGGGCTGTAGCTCTGGGGACCGTGGGAGACTCAGAAAGGGCCTGTAGCCAGGTTTTATTATTAATATGACCCTGATTAGTTTGTCCCTGGGGCCCTTGATTTCTCTCCGTGGCCCTGTGTCTGACTTTCTGTAAATAAAATATCGGAGCGCTCTCGCACGCGCACGTAAAGGTCACCTCCACGGCGTTGCCCGCGTGAACGGTAAATGATTTATGCTCTTTTTGTCAATCCTGCCGATGACCATGATAACGCGATAAGACTTTTTAAAACTGATTTGAATTCGTTCGTTCAAATTACGTAGTGTACTTGAGATCGATCGGGCCGCATTTTAAGGTATTTAATTTAATTTCCGAATAGTCAGCATTTAAAATTTCATAAATTTTAAAAATTCAAACAAAATGTATAGGAGTTTAGTAACACAATTTTTAAAAAGTAGCCTGATCGATCTCAAGTAGACGTTTAACGAATTCAAATCAGTTTTCAGAAGTCTTATCGCGTTGTCAGGTCCATCGGTATGATTGACAACAGATTGGTGCATTTATATGTACCGATTTATTTTATCTATTTGGCAAGCATTGTCGTATTTCTTGAATCGATCGGATAATTATAATGTCGAAGTCCATATAATATTATCACGGTCATCCACTATAATGGAAAGTATTGTTTAGTTTGTGTTTTTAATTTCTCATAGGAAAGTATAATATTTAAATACTATAACGCTTAATTATTCAGACTTATACATTTGCTACAAAGTACAAGTTACTCTTAACTCTTTCAGTTGCTCAAGTAATCTCTTAAGCTGTGGTATGGCATAAGCGGCAATTGGGATTTGGAGGGGAGGGATTAAGCGCCTAACTTCCCCTCCCCTCCGCTAGATGGTTGTGACAAATAAAAAGTTTATATTATCACATTTTATATTTTCCCAGTGGGTACCTACTTTTTTTTAAAATAATTGTCGAAAACTAAGTAAAAACCAGCGGGAAAACATAGGGATACTCACGCAGCACAAGTTTCCAACAATATCGATTTGGTTTTTTTTGTTTCAATTCAGAAAGGAATATTAACCTTAGAGACTTGAGAATTTCATAAAATATTTATATTATAATTTTACAGACATTATAAGTATTCTAAAAATGTAGACTTATTATCCCAAGAATCTATTCAATGCATTCTACATATCAGTATATTTACAAAGTAAGGTAAATTCTGTGTTTTTGACAAAATAATCAGTTTAGCGGACCGAATTCGGCAAATAAAAATTATAATATAAGTATAATAATATCCTCAGGAATACATGCTTACCGACAGTATCAATCGTTCAGATTTTTTTTTTTTTTGGTTGCAATGATTAATCATTGGATTATAATTTAACACATCCATTACTCGTGACTAACTCAATGATGAGAGGTACACTTGTAACCTACTATATGTATAGCATAATAAGTTCCCGGGTTTTTAATATTAAAATGTTATTATTATTAAAGTAAAATTTAGAATCTTTACACAATAACATTTACATGGCAAAAAGAAGAGTAACATAAATACATTTCCATTTACTTCTAATATAAAATGATAATCTCCATAAAATAATTACCCATATGATAATAATATGTTATGTATTTCTCGGAAATTGGAATAATCAATTATTAAGATATTTTTATTATTCATTAAGCATTTTAATTAGAAATTTAAAAATGATGATAAAGATTAAAAATCTGTATTCGAAAATAAAAATAAACTCATAATACCCCTGCCAACTATCAAGCGATTTATCTAACGAAGTACACTGTTTCAGTTAGAATAAAAATAAAAATTTAATTACTTACCCTGCAACTACCGAAATAAAAAAGATACACCGAATATCGTTTGTCATTAAAAATATTAATTTAGTGCTTTTTAAAATACAACAATTTATTAAGAATTATAGAGTGCATCGTGTTAATGTTTAATGTTGAATCACGTTTTATAACTTTAATAACGCTATAGAAATGCTTTGATTTTTTTTAAGGAACTTTTTAGTGGAAACTTATGGTATAATTCTGGACTTAGACTTTTTTTTAAATATTTGGTCAAACATTCAAACAACGTACATAAAAGTAATCAACAGAAAAACCTAGAGAATTAGATTTTTTAAAATACACTTTTTGTCAGATCCACATTGTATTGTTAAAAAGACTCATTTTTGTGTAAGGATTCTAAACGTTAATGTGTATACAAGTATTATTGGTTTTATATCAATGGACACATTAATTATTATTATTGTTTTTGTTACTATTACATATAATAGTAATTTAATGATATATACATTTTAAACTTTATTAGTTGTGGTCTAGCTTACCGATTCATTAAATGACACATCAAAAGGTTTTTACACATACCAATTTATACTATTGACTATTCAAACTTCAAAAACAGAATTTCCATAATACAATCATTAACAATAATCGTTGCACAATACACAAATACCAAATGCAATAACAGTTAATAATAAATATCCATCTAGGTATACTTTTTGACAAATGATTGGTCTAGGGACCCCTTTATATTAGAATAT
>WHPZ01571054.1:0-10450 GCA_016617965.1 Macrosiphum rosae | reverse complement strand
AAAAAAAAAAAATAAAGAAAACCAGTTTTTGACAAAATACATTTTTTTATTTCTCAAAAATGAATATTATTAATACTTCGAAGTTGACATTTTGAACAAATGTTGATATTATAATATGAACTGCCCGACGGTCGGGTTGCCTACATGACAATTAATCCATTCAACACATCAATATTATACTTACCTAGTATAAGTGTCTAAAAGTTTTGACTCTTTTTAAGCTAACTATTTATATACTGCATATTTTAATCATAATGTTTTTTTCATTTTTCCCTATAAATGTCGATGAAAATGTTTTGCTTGGATAATATTTTTGTGCACATATTTTATAGACACTAACACTTTGACGTTTCCAAATACAGTGTTATTGGCAAAATTGAATTAAACCTACAGACTAACAGACGGTCTCCGATCAGAATCCGTTTTCTATGATTTACCATTGAATTCAAATATAATACTGATCTACTCAATGATGAGGCACACTCGACAGTTACCCAATTTATTCTTTTTTTTTTTTAATTTAAAAATAAGAAGTAGCCAGATGGCCTCAATTTTACAGTAATATCACATCGAAATCATACATTCATACCTATAGGTACTAAAAAAATAGTACTTAGACCAATATCTTCCAATCCAATTATTTGCAGAAAAGTATTGAAGCATTTAAGAAGCAAGATTTAAATTTTCGACACCCTTTTTTATATTTGCAGCAACATAATTTCCAACTACAGTCTATAAGCAAGTAGCAATACAGACTAATTGTATACTACTATCGATTGACTTACGTTTACATATTATACTATTATAGGCATCTATGTATTATTTAATGATTGATTTATACTGTTGTAGTATTTTATATTATATAAATTATAAACTGCTTTTGTATTCTATATTTTTATATTTAAGAATATTATATAACAACTATTGACTGACTTTACATAAATATAAAAGATAGTACTCAGATTACTCATATAACTATATTACTCATATAGTCATATAACTCCGCCGGTCTTGTTCAAATTAACAAAATTGTATTATTATTAAATTGTGATTTTTTTTCATTTCGTCTTGCGATGAATTGACTAGATACCACGCAATCCAATGGGTATGAATAAGTAATAACTATATTTAATTTGCCGTATACATAATATACCTAGTATTATAGTACCTAGAAATTAGTGTATTATGTACATACCTGCAGGAAACATTTTTATTACGGGGAGGGACCCAGTTAATATTTTTTCGACATGTGATTATTTTAACATAAAGTCATGACTCGTATGGTTAGCATATTATAGTCATATAACGATGAACACATATTCGACCGAATGGGTGGTTGATCAATTATTAATTCGTGATATATTAATTTATACACGGGGTGTATAGTGGCATAACTTTCCTTTGTAATCTATTCAAAACTGGCATTTTGCTTGGATAGTTTTACTAAGGTATCTTAAAAAAGTTATTTCGAAGTCTAAATTAATTTGAGTAACTAATTTAACGGTCACACATTTTTAGGAAAACATAAACTAAATTTAGTTCAAAGTTGAAGTTAACCTTTTTTTTTTAAAATAACTCAACTATAGAATATGGTCGAGTTTTGTTATAAAACTTCGATTTAGAAAATTAACTTTTATATAATAATATGTAATATAGGTATGACATAGATAAACTGAATTTCGATCGAGTACTGAGTATAGTTAAATAGTTATAACTTATTAGTATTTAATGTTTACATACACAGAGTATAGTGGACCAATAATTTACAGTGTCAAGGGTACACTCCTCTCCATTCAACAAAATCTTAACACTAATTAATTAATTAACTACTTGAGCATTGATTTTTTATATAGAAAAAATATTCTGCATCGGGATATGAAATTAAAAATTAATTCTGTCATTCAGAAGAGAAAATACTTAAAAATGATAACGATAATAATAGTAAAAATAGGATTTTTTCAAAATTAATAATTAATAATTAAGTATATATTATATAAAAAAAAAAAATTCAAAAAGTTTATACTTTTCGAGAAAATGAGTGTCTACCTTTAACAGTACCTTCAACCTTGTATTATAGTTGTATAATACGTATGCAATATACATTATAAGACGCATGGATCGCTTACAAGCTAGAAAAGCTTTTGTCGCGTGTTTGTGTGTATTATGTACTATACACGTTATATATTTATGTGTGATACTTAGACCGGAATCGTTTATAAACGATAGAAATTATTCTGATAATTTTTTTTTATATAAAAAAAACATCTATAGTATATATAGCTGCAGTTATTTTTCGTCGAACCGCAGCCGCAGAGTTTAATGTTGTGCGCTCGTTGTCGTTACAAATTACAACAGTACCCGCGGCGTCGATAAATTGCAGTTTTTTTCCGCCCCTCCCACAACCACTTAAGTATAGGTACGAAGCAGCGGTGGAAGTAATATTTTTCACTCAATTTGAATGATTTTTTTGTCCGATAAATAAAATTATAAAACCGAACAAATAGCCACTCCTACATCAGGACCAGGGAATAATAATTCGTCCGGTTTGCCCGTCCTCTCACCAATCTGCACAGGCTCATCAGATCTGCGCACGACATTTTAGATTCCGCGACCGAACGAGAAAACTATTTTGTAAACCCCGTGCGTCATGGCGTGGTTTCCGAAAGAGAATGCTTAAACATTGTTTCTAAATAACATTTACGTATTGTTATATAAGCGAGGCAAATGTGACTTAATAATCTATGAAAGCTGCGCAGTGACGATATCAATATATTATGTTTGTACACCGCGTAAGACCGATAAATTTGTTTTTGTGAAGGTATAAGAAACGATCGAAAATATTTCGGTCGTGATGTGGATACATTTTACGATCCGGATTTATGACCGTGGTTAAGTTTTTGTGAACTGATTTCGTTACAATCCGATTCCTACAGCTATTTCATTATTTATTTGTATATCGTACGCCGAGACACTTCATTAACACCGTTGGTCGTGTTGTTAACGATATTATTAGTATAAATATCAGACTTTCAGTTTGTAGTATTATACGATTTGTGTATAATATACCGATAAACTAAATTGCATAATTTCGCAATTATATTATCGTATAATACACCTTAGGTTATAGGTAGGTATATACGTATACGTGGAACTATATGCATATTATGTGTATGTACATTTTTGAGGGATGCTAAGCGATTAAAGTTTTTACATGAATATATTATATACTTAGTTGATTGATGTTCGCGTGACCGAATAACGAAAATTATTAAAAAATATAATAGTAACGATAGGAATAGGATTGGATTAGGCACTATAACAAATGTCTTATACTTTTTTAATAGTTGCGCCCAACTCTATAGACTATAGTGTGTTATGTAAGTCTCTATATCTATCCATGTCCTTACTAATATCGGTATAGGGTGGTGGTTCGTACAACAATAAGTCGTCGAGATTCGTGACGATTAGTTCGTGAGCGAAATATATATTTTTTAAACACTAAATGGTTACGGCCATACAACATAATATATTTCGGTGTCTCGGTGAACGTCCAACGTTTGGTTGCCAATGCAGTCAATATTCAGGGGAAATATTTTACGGTCACGCTGTTGGACAATAGTTATTTGTATCATTAATAATTACTGTACAACGTACATAGAGACGTATTTAATACTTCGGCGCCACGGGCTATGAGCCCATAACAATGTGTATTTGTATTCAATTTTCACATTTGAAATCTTATCAGTTATCACTTATCACGTATATAACAATGACATAATGTAATAAATATTACTATGATGATGCAAAAAATATTTATTTATATTTATTACCAAAATAATTTGCCCCTTTATTCTTATTGTATTTTATTTTTCACCCCTAAGATGGGATCCTGCCTCCTCTAAATATTTCCCTAGATGCACATGTCTATATACCTACTTGCCGATAAATTTAACGCAATATATGTATATAATGTGAATAGAACAAAATTACCTAATTAAATCATGGCCTGTTTGAAATACTGAAGTGAACTTGACGTATTGTCTTTGTAAATATATACTGTAATAATTTATCATGACATCAGATATAGTATGCAATTTGAACCATTTAATCGTAAAAGTTTGGTGTACAATTCTAAATACCGTTTGTTGGTTGAGTATAGTATTATATTATATCAAAACGAAATATCATCAAAAATAATGTAAACTATACGGTGACGAGCGTATCACGCATTTAGTCTTAGGGCAGTCGAATCTTTAAAAGTGGTATTTATAATATTATTATAATTATTATGTATTACGTCACACTCTGTGAACGTCCAGTAGGTAATGTATATCGCATTAGCTGCATAAGTTATTTGTGGGGATTGGGGTACTTTTCCTTATTAGAACCGAGTGGCTCACTATATACGTCGTAATAAACACTATATACTTACACCTCGGGCATATAGAAGAACTTCTATAATACCGTGATAAACACAATAAGATATGATATATACCTAGTGTACCTGTGTGATCTTAATTAAAAAAAAAAATAATACCTAATATATAAATAATTATAAGTGTGTTTGTTGAGCAAGAATATAATATAATAATATACAATTTAAATTCTAATATAGTAACTACCTGCAGTGTTATACTATCAAGGAAACTAAGAATATAATATTATTCTTTAAGACTTAAGTGGATCTTTCGTTAGCACGTAGTTCTAAAGATAGCACGCAATTTCAGTATATCTATATATTTTACATTAGGTACGTAATATTACGACGAGTTGCTTGCTACTAAATGTTGATTGTTGCTATTAGTAGTATAGATATACAAAATACATCTAATATTATTTTTCGTTTTCAGCGGCTTTGGTCGTCCACCATAATTTTATAAAATATATAATATTATCTTAATCCATGCGACCGTATGAGCAATATAATTAATTGAAAAAAAAAAAAAACAAGTCTGCAGAAATTTTAATTTATACGTTTATTTTGTTTAAAATGCATCTTGATAGCGCTTAGAGGAAATATTCTCTACGGGGAAATCAAACGATTATTATTTTGAATTTTTTGTGTATATAAATATTTTAATTAAAATGAGTTTTTAAAGCTATTCACAAATCATAGAAGGAAAAAAGTATTAATAATAAGCATATAAATGTGTTCAATTATATTTTGATTATGAAATTTTCAAATGAACGACATGACGTACATATAATACACGTGTAACATTTATATTATTTATTGATGTACATTGTACAAATGCTGTATACAAAGTATAACAATAAAATAAAATTTTGAACATGTTTGTATACATGATGTCTCAATACCTATATAATTATTAGTTTACATATAACTTGAAAACTATCTTCTATATTATATTATTTATTTATTTACATATGTATTTATATAATAGGTATATGAAGAAATACAGCAAAAATAGAAATGCTTGGTTGATACACGAACACGATTAACCAAAAAATGTCAACGTTATTATTATCACCGACAAGGCGAATTTCGTAATAAGTAATGACAGTTGGCAGTTCAAACAAATTATAAATTATGAGTTATGGTCGTATGGGTACAGTTGTTACATATATTATATGACTTATGCGCGAGTTATGACGATTCTACAATCAATAATACGTTGAACAATACCGATCAAACAAAAATGATATATTATAATCATAAATAAATTCATAATGGTTTTAACTTCCGTATTGATGGCAGTACGCCAGTGCAGTTTGTTTTCTTATATTATATTGTACGATTGTATAATTATTACGTGAAAACGCAGTATATTGATTTCTAAGTATAAAAAATATCTTTTGGTTTTTGCCAATCAAATGTTTTACCCGCCAGAGGTGGTTGCGGGGGACCCCTCGATGTATACATAATATATTATAAACATTTAAAATTATTGTTGGTGTATTATTTTAAGACATTCGTTTTTTTTTTCAGGTTAATCGTTAAAGGTTATCATTTTCTAATATCGGTGCTGACTACGAGCTACGCAGTGGCGGTTTTGATAAAACTTCAAGGGGGGGGGGCTATTTTAAATTATTGGGCCTCCCCCCACCATAATTAAAGCAATCCAAGCATTTATTGTAATTTAAATTAAAAAAGGACATGCAAAAAAAATCCAAGGGGCCGGTGAGCGTTCCCTTCGCCCCCCCTAAAAGCAGCAACTGGAGCTGTGAGCTACGACGGGTCTCATGACCCCTCATGGACCAGCCCTATCCTTCGGATCCATGACGTGAAATTACTCTATTTTTCTAAAACTCTTATTAATGGTGTGTAATCCGGGAAACTGATTGTAAATTTAAAACATACCAGATCATCGGCTGATTAGTGATAGGAGTTTTTGGAATTTTCATTACTTTTATTAGTGACGCCTCTAGTATAATTACCATCCGAGTCTTGGCCGATTGTGGTAAAATAAATATTATTTTGGACAGGTTCATTAGTTAAGTTCAATTTAGGAATAGTTTCTCAAGCAACTAGTAAGTATATGCTTAATAATATAATATATATACAATTATGTATGGACGTAGGTTGCGAGAAAAAAGCTCGTAATGATTCATTCTAGATTTATCTAGAACCTGAAAAATGCATTAATTATTTTGCAATTTAGGTGTTATGTAAGGATATTTAAAGTGTATCTATTGTGTTATTTACCATTTACGACACGTTTTAGTTCAAGTATAGAACATAAATATATTATACATTTTAATTAGATGATTTAGTAAGTTATAGGTAATAATTTTATTTTTATACAGTAGGTAATAAGTAATAACATTATCATATGTAATATAATAGTATATACCTAGGTACTGTGCCATTTGTGCCAATATTGGGTCTTAATGAAAATCGATTTATATACTATAATAATATAATATAGTATTAGATTTAATATTTAATCGGTTTCAAAATTTTTATTCACATTGCATTTTATAGCCAATTAGACTTAAGTAAACGAACATTAAAATATTTATCACTAAAACCTTTAAATTTCATAACTGCATGACGGTTTGATTTGCAATCTAATTGTGTTTAAGTAGACCGTCAGCCACTGAGCCACACTGCATATTGTCGTGTCTTGTTCGTAACAGTTATTATTGCTTCATAAGTTTTATTTGTATTTATAATATTTTTATTTTGGCACGATACGTTTTTTTTTTGTATATACATATACCCAATATTATAATATATAGATAATGAGATCAATTATATTGGAATTTCGTTCAATTAAGCGGCTATAAGAATATTTTATGGGCGTGACCACTCGGCTCAAGGACTTATCCTTGCCCTCAGACACCCCTACATATAATAAAATTCAAATTTAATATTAAATCATTTATGATTTGAAATGTAGATTCCGCATTAAACTAGTAATTACCGTGTTTCAGATTTATACAGATATCGACTAGGTATCGTATATACTATATTATATCGTTGTACATACAACGGATATACACAAAACCGCAAAAATGTTCTATTAATTCATATCAACTAGACCGCGTCATCGTAATTACTATACACGATTCGCAGAAAAACAATTGCTGTAATTATAGCTATAGTTATAGTTTCGTTTGAGTGCCTAAACTATGTGAATAAAATATGAATAGTCAAAACTCAAAATGTATATATTAGTATGCGCTGTTTTACATTGGCAGATAATTTCAACCCGTTCGAATTATAATAAACTCAACAACATTACTCGATAATACTCAATAATACGTATGAGCGTAGTTGGATATATTATGTGTTGCTCTTTGTTACGGCGAGGTATAACATAATAACACAGCACTCGTACCTATATTAAAATATATTAATTTTTTCGTACTACACACATAATATCAGGTATTGCTGTGGATGGATTCAACCGTGAGATCTGCAGTTATACAATATTAACCACCAAACAAACATAATCAGTCTGACTGTTTAGAGATGTATCTGCAGACAATTTACATTGTTTATAATTTGCTATTAAGTACAAACATTCAAATATTAGAAGAGAATCAATGTAAAGTTTTAAAACATATTTGAATTTATCGCAATTTTTTAAGGTTACGGTAAAAGTTGATTTTTGATTAAAAATGTATTAATTTTTAATGAAATAAACTCAAATATTCAATTTTTTAAAAATTCGTAGAAGTTTTCAATAATTATTAAAATTAAAATATCAAATAATGATTCCCACAAAACCTACGAAAGAGGTTATAAATATAAATAAATATTTACAGAATTTAATTTTTGATTTATTTTTCGTATAACTTTTAGGTCTAAATATTTATAATTTTTATATTACTATTTTAATACCTGTCTGCCTATACTGACTAATATTTCTATATTTTTACAACATTTTTAGAATTATTTTTCTACAGAATAAAGCATTATATGATCTGTGTTTGAAAAAATAATATTTTTTCTCATTTCGTTGAATAACATGTTACGTAAATTTTATGAGATATATATGTTTGGTTATTATGTATTTATGAAATATGTGTATACCTATACCTACAACTAGAATTTAAATGGAAAAAACAATATAAATAAATCTATCGTAATAATCTATCGAGTGTCTACCCATATAAATTATCAATGTATGGTTGATCAAATCAATTGTGAAACAATAAACTTATTAAGGTTTAATAAGTGGCATATTTCAATTTTATTATAAATTACAGGTTGGATATAATATATAGAGTCTTGTAGTGATGCTATCGTAAAATATTGATTAAAAAACTTTGGAAACGAATTGTTTATTCGTATGCTAATAAAATAATCATATACAGTGTTAACAGATAGAGAAGTAATTTATTTTTCTTAAGGTCATCTGACCAAATTGTCGTGACTCAAGAATAAATACATGCAGGACGCAGGAACGTGGCATCATATTTGTGTAAGATTTACTGTGTTAAGACTTAAGAATATCATCGAAATCACACCAGGAAGAAATCTAACGATGGTCGATTTGGAATTTTAACTAGGTCATACAAATTGTATTGTTTCTTATAAATAAAAAAACAATTTAAAAATGAATGAACAAATTATTTCGATGCATATAACCCCATTGGGCATTGAAAATTTAATAAATCATTTAAATCTAGACTCGATCGATATTTTAAACGTTATAACTTATATCAACTACCGAGTACCGAGATAATTAAGTACCTATATGAAAAATAACTTAATAATAAGTACTTGTTAAAGGTAATAATATAAACTTGATACAAAAATGGAATGTTTTACGCTTGTTACGTATAGTTATTGATGAAAACGGTTAAAATGTAAATGCATGGTCATACTTTACATATTATACTTACTCCTTGAAGGCTTGAAAGCTTGTTTTATAGGTGTAACGTTTAATATTATTATGATTTAATGTGTAACGTACGAGCGTCGATATCTCGTCTGTCATGACTTCCGTTTCCGTAGTTAACTATATGTCGTTATTTTTTGGCCTATATAGTACAAAATACTAGAAAAAGTAACCTAAATGTCGATGTCCTATGACCTATAGTTTAAATATGTTATTTCATTGACATCGATAATAGTTTAAATATTTTACTACCTAATACCTATATTATATTATCATGTTGAATGTTGATGTTGTGCATCTATGAACTTTTATATTATATTCAACAGTCAGTATTTATCACAACAAGTTAAAATAGTATGTGATGTATTTTATTACGAAATATTATATTGTAATACATTATTATATTTTCTTTAATCTTAATAACGACATGCACTTTATTTTTAACTATGGAGCATATACTTTTATCATGTTATTATTCTCAATAACATTATTTAAATGTTCAACTCATATATTCATCGAATGAGACGATTTTTCAATTTAAACTTTACTACAAATCAAACTGTCAGAGTCAGAGATTTTAGGAATTATCTTGTTTTTAATCATGCACCAAATTAAAACATGGACTAAGACCTTAATGAAACATGGCCTCTTAATTCTACATATTGAGACTTGAAAGTGATATATTGTTCAGAATTTTGATTCGGATGTAATAATAATGGAACAATGTGCGAAACGGATTGCCGTTTGAAATTACCTAACTTTATAAGTTCCTATAGTATACCTTATAGTATACTATAAGATTCAATAAAAATAGTATTTATTAATACTAATTATACTTATGGGTACTTATCTGTGTTTTCTTAAATTTAAAAAAATATAAAAATTTTCTTTAGAAGCGTTTATTTATTTTTGACTTAGTAACTATTGAAATAGGTGATTATGTGTAGGTGCCAAGCCCCCCACGTATTTACATTCTACAGAACAATCTGCGAAGCTCAAGCACCCTCTGTACCAAAGGTTGAAAGGTGTAGTTGCGCCAATCGTGAGTCTATATCGGCAAGTACCTATGTTACTTGATACGCCTGACGTGTCATCGACCTAACCGAATATACTATAATACTACTTGTGTTTATAGT
>WHPZ01571053.1:0-11774 GCA_016617965.1 Macrosiphum rosae | reverse complement strand
TACAAAAAAATTTCAAAACATGCAAACTATGCAAAATAAGCATAACAATTTTAAAATAAGCACTTTCCTGCAAAATCTATCAAATATGCAAAAATATGCACATTCAAATTTTAGATCTGATATCACGGCACAGAGAAATGAATTTATTTCACACTCTACTATTTTTAACAATAATTAACAAAAATATGCAAATGCTAGAAGTCCCTAAGCCTAGTTATAAGTTATAACTCATAAGTTTATAACTTATAACCATGTATAATTTGAACTTTTTGTCGGTTTCCACCCCCATAAGACATTTCTAAACCCAGCTATGACGCCATGTACATGTAAACTTAAATTTCCGCACTTAGATATCGAAACTATACGGTGTATACCTAGGTACGTTGTGTATTAAAGATACCGTGGTACCGAGGAACAAATGTGTGTAGGTCTGAAAAAGAAAATATCCATCTCAATTACATATAGTCCATTTTTCGATCGTGAAGGGGTGCGGGTCCGACTGTACCCGACTGTTCGACGAGCTCGTCCGCGGACTGCGTTTCGATGTGTATTCAATCGGCGGTAAATATATTAGAAATATAGACTCTCTAAAGAGCCAGTTAATTAAAATTGTGCTGGACGGATGTGGAACGACGGCATCGGCGGTGGTCGTACCGTTATTGTATACACGCGAAACAGGCAATAATATACCTAATATAGAATAATAACATGAAATAATACAAAAATAATATATAATATTATAACGATTGTGCGTCGGACGACGGGTTAAACGGTCCGCGGCCGACAGGGCAATAATAATTATTATATATATATATTATCATTATCTGTTATTATTGTTACCACCGTCGTGGTACTTATATATATACCTATACCAACAGCGGTCGCGGTATCGTCTAAACACGCGACCACCAGCTGCTGATGAACAATAATAATATGATACGTCATTCTACTGCAGCCGCGTCTATGGCGGATTTACGGGGCGCTCTTCTATACACGATGAATTATAATCGTCTTCGCTGCACGGCGGTGTCGTCGCTTCGTGTGTACCTACGGACGAACATTTATTATATTTTACAATATCGCACGCAGGCGGTATGGTATAGGTAAGTATAATATAACATAAAATATAATAATATTATAATACGGATTCGAGTGTGCGCGACGCGTTCTATTTTCGTTCCTCGTCGGGCGAACGGAAGAGAAGAGGTGACAGTGTGACACGCAGCCCCGTCGGGGACGTGCTCGCCTCCACTTCCTCCACCGCCGCCTCCACTGCCACCCACGCGCGTCGAGTTAACGAAATAAACGTTTATATATCGTACCTAGTGTTATACGATATATATAATATAGTTATACGTATCAATGTGCTTTATATATGTATACAGGTACACGAGCTCGCAATATTATACTATTTTACTTTCTCGTGTAAAAACTATTGTTTCAAGACAATAAACATTCTCCGAAAATTCCGCGAAAAAAATATTTTTTTGAAATTGGGATGTACGCTAGGCTATTATGTATTGTACAGGTACAACTATATACAAACTATAATTTGTCATATTATTGCAGGTATATTATACCTATAATGTATATTGCACTGTACGCATATAACTATATTGTTATTTGTTATTGTGGTTCTCCAATCGACCGTTTGTCAGATTCGCAGAATTCACTATAATATTCTTTACGACGCACGACGATTTTAAAAATTCAACTTTTTGTACGTTTTATACAGAATTTTGTGTCGTAAAAGTTCTTTCGGGTGCTATTTTAATACCCGTTCTATAAGCGTATTATATTTTTTTACTTGGCAAAGAGAAACGTTTTGCGTAGCTGCGTAGTATAATATGTAATTAGATTATAGATATTCTAGGTACTCAATATCATAATATTATTATTATTTAAGTACACACAAAGGTTGGCATTAACCGGATTAACAATATGTAGTTAAAAATTATTCATTTATTTTTTGACGTCTTAACTTATAACTAATTAGTTGATTTTCATCTAAATAACTTAACTACCTAGTGAAAGTATCCATTCTTAAATCCATTTTTATAACTGAGCTTTTTCCGGTTACTTTGAAAATAATATATTCAGTTTTAACTATATTATATGGTTATATATCTACTTATATGTGCTGGACATGTATAGCGCAGTTGAACCCCTTACCGTGCAGTTTTTGAAATAACCCAATATATAGGAAAGACACCGTTAGGAAGACCTCAATTAAGATGGCAAGATCTAATCAAAAAAGACGTCGAAGAATTTGGTGGAGGATAATACTGGAAGAAGAGAGCAGCTCTATAAAAATGACGGGGGTATTTGGCGGGATGGTCCTAGTGGTCGACTACCCGAAGAAGAAGACTTATATAGGTACATAATATATATAATACTGAATTACCTAATTAATTATTTTTTGTTTAATAATCGTGTATACATGTTCATTGAGTAATCTATGTCCTATAGACTCGAAAAATATGCCAATATATAGGTACGATATATATATATAGGTAAATACCATTATGGGGGATCAACTTCACGCAGCAGGAAACTTTGTCTGATCGATTCGAAAAATATTGATTTGAAAATTCTAAAAATCAATTTTAAATTCTTTGCAATTTATTAGCATAGTTTTTTGAATCGATCAGACAAAGTCGGGTAGCCAACTTCACGGACATGATGTTGTAGGCAATGATTTTAAATATATAGTAGGTACTTGATATTTAAGTTAACACTAACGTGTAATTGTCTAAGCCATTACAATTAGTGTGCATGAAGAAGAAATAGTGTTGGACACATTTTTAACAAAATATTTAATTATTATTATTAATTTCAGAAAAATTATCTTAACAAATATTCATTTTTCTACATAAATATTTGAAATTTCTTCAGTAATTAATTCGATAAGTAGTGGTTTGTCACGTGGTTTGTTTTTAAAATTATATCAAGCTTGCCATTATGATAATATAATGGTACACGTGTAGTTATTTTTTTATGCATTATACAATATATTCTAATAATGTGAAAAACGATCTAATTACAAAAGGCTCTGTTAAGATTTCAGAACCGAACAGGAGGATGACTATACCGCTGTACGAGTATTTATTTCTAACATAAATTCCAAACGATTTCGCATGGATGCATAATGCAATATATAACAGTAATATGATACCTATTAATGAACGATATTATTATAGGTAGTGTATAATATAAAATAATTGTACTTTGTAAACACTGGATATATATAATATACGTATGATGTATCAATAGTGAGCAACACTGCACATATTTTTTTGATTTATCTTAATATAGTAATATTGCAATAATAATATAGGCGTAGGTGCAGTATTATAATAACTATATAAGTTACAACATTTTTATCCGTCTCGAAAACCTGCAAAATTATAATATTATTATAATAACACTCGTGCCTGGCTACGCGAAACCACTGCAACTATATATTATTATATAGTATTCGTTTAGATAATTTTTTTTTCATCCACCCGAAAAACTCGTGTGAAAAATGACATACCTTCTTACAATTCATCGTCGTCGTCGTCGTGATGAATTATATTCTACAACTAGCGAAGACACGTGATACAGTATTCCGGTACATATATAGTGTATAGTATTATGTATGACGTGTTACATGTGTATAGTAAAATGGATGAACGTTTTGCCCCCCCCCCCCCAATAAAAATCTATAAACAAACTATACAGATATTTAACACGTAATTCACACGAATTCGCACGCCTAGTTTGAAAATTCGCACGACCTTCCTTCCCCTCCAAAAACAAAAAATTCATTTTTTGTCAAGATAGATTTTTATTCAATCAAGATTTTTCCATTGTAATTCGATTTTTTTTATTAATACAGTTGTCTATTAAGTTTTTTATTTAATATTGTTTTTTTTTTATAAAATATAGATTGTTTATTAAAAATAGATTATTTTTTATTAACTACAGGTGTTTTACTAAGGTTTTATTAAGCCGGTTCGAACTTGGCCACGGGCGGCATTTTTCTTTGGGAAAGTCACGGTGTCCGGAGAGAGAGGCCTCCATCCTCCACCCGGGCATGGCGTATACCTACGGGTGCCCACTCGAAAATTCTGCCAAAACAAACACACACGTGTTCAAACTTCAAAACTTACAGTGCCCTCCCCACAGTTCCACCTGCTAATGACCTCAGTTGTCAAAGCCTCAACCAAAAAAAAAAATAATAAATAACATTTAGATAGGTATATTCGTTATATTTTGTGTTTCATTATAGCACTGGTTAATCCGATGCTATTTAATATTTTAAAATAAAAAACTTCAACAATTATTGTTTTGTAGAACTTAAGTCCAGTGGAGTCATTTCAGTTTTCAATAGAGGGAGCAAAGGTTTTGACCAGCTGAAATGGGTAAAAAAAACCGATCGCTTCGCTCACAAACGTATATTATCAACATAATTTTTTTTATGGTACCCTTTTTATTAACTAGGTAACGTTTTAGTTCGATTTTAGGTTGCATCCAAAAACCTCACACTTTTCGTTTCGACCTCAAAAAGGGTCGATGGACAAAAACCGCACACTTTATCGGTCATGGTACAACTAAACTTTTAGTGGGTTAAAATCACACACTATTTTGTGTCCCAAATAACGGATAAGATAATAAGATATTATATACAATAATCATGCTAACACGTTTTAAGTCGTCAAAGCGTAAGTCCTATAATGGAGTATAAAATATCGTCGGTTCAATTGAAAAACAAAAACAAGTTAGTAAATACATAATAGTAATATTTTTGATTTTTTATTGAATTATATTTATTTTTTGGAGCACTTGTTTAAATGTTTAAATCTTGTTTGCATAATATTGTACATACTATACATTATAAAGTACTATTGTAAAGACCTTTTTGAAGTCAAAATCATAAATGTGCGGTTTTCGGGTAAAATAATTTTTAAAATGGAGCGGTTTTAACCTACCAAAAGGGTGTGATTTAAACCTTTCAAAAGTGTGCTGTATTTTATCGCAAGTGTATGTTTTTAGGAGTCAATGCAATTTTAAATATGAGGTAGCAAATATTTTATAAAAACAATTGTATACCTATATCAAATAAAAGTCTACTAACTATTATGGCGATATTTATTGATAAACAAAAATATTAGTAGCTTGTTAAAGGATATCTCCTTTTTTTAACTTCTGAAAATTTATCAACTCCATCATCTATAAATCAATTTTACCTGATTCATCACTTATAGCCTATATACTCTATAGGTAACGATATATTTATAAATTATTATTACATATTATAATAATATAATGATTATAATATTTTTATTTTTTATTAAACGGTTAAACGTTAAACCCTGTTAAACGGTAATTTCCAATTTGGTTTCAATAATGTTGTGTTTTTACTCTTTTTAAAGTTGAAAATGGTCGTTCAACTTCAGTTATAGATACTGGGAAGGTTACCAAAACTCGTAATAAATGGTTTATAATTGGGTAAAATTTTGAAAAGTCGAATCACATGAGTCTAAGATAGCCATAATATCTGTAGGGGTTTCTTCATTATTTTTCAACTTTTCACACCACAGTAAATACTCACTCGCTATATTACCATATGCGAAACTTACGGGCAACGAACCAACGCTACGCGGGATGACTAAAAATTAAAATATAATATGATACAAGCTACGGCTTTTGGAGACAAATTTTTTCACATTCTATCATATTATATAGGTATTTAAATTGTAATTTTTTAAATAACAATAAACTAAACATTATTATTACTTTGCTTCCATACCTATGCAGAGCGAATCACACCCAAAATGAGTTAATTAATCACAATTCTTTTCCCGGGCAATGCTGGGTTATTCAGCTAGTAATTGTATAATTGAAAAATAAACCCGGTACTATACACCGATATATAGGAGCAATTATTTATAATGTTCTTTCAATAATTAACAAAAATGTTTTTTCGATTAGTTTTTAATGATTTAACCTCGTTTCGAACATATTTTATGCTCGAAATTATTATTGATTTTAAATTTAATATCATTATATTATTACAGGTACCGGTTTCATGTGATACATTTTGCGCACGAACGAGTGTTTTCACGTATCATATTTATCACAATATTAAAAAATATCTACCTACGCGTTTTATTTGGAAAATAATTTGACCACAGAAGTATGGTCACAGTTTTGATTTTACGAGTCTTCTATATACCTACAAGAAGTGCAAAAAAAAAAAATTTGTGGTTTTAATGTCACGTACATAAATTATTATTGACCGACATTTATGCTTCATAATAACTGATGTGGATTATTTAAAAAATGCAATCTAAGATTTTTACTTGATTGTCACAAGAAGCCAGTAAAATTTAACCAAACTTTGAAAGTGAAACATAACATGACACTTATTTAATTTTAAATTTTCAAGTTCACGTATTATTATATATTACGATGGTATTAATATATTATTACAATACTATGGTTTATATAACAATATAATTTTCAGCAGTTTAGTACAATTTCATTATCCCACATCAATTAATTTATTCCAAGTCGATAAATTATTGCAAATATACATTTTTTTTAATTTCATAGAAACAGGTTTTATTAAAATTATACACAAATTTTTTTTTTAAGAATTCTCTAATCTCTTATAACTAATACTGTAGGTAATAGATTCGCATTTTAAATTGTGCATATACAAATTTAACCTACCTATCGAAAGTGTATCATTATGATATTAAATTATTATATTTCTTTAGCATAAATAATGACTATATAAGACATACATAATATTTGTACGAACAATTTCTCATCGTGACACAAGACTGAGGATAAGAATACACTCGACTTTCTAAATTATTAAATTCGAATTTCGGTTTAATCTGAAAGCTTTTTTTCTTTTAACTTAAAAATTTTAACTTTGAAAAACATAGCTTATTATATTATATTATTATATTTTGATTATTTTTCACGAATCGCAGCGATGAGGTGGTGGACGTTTACATAATATATGCAGACTGCATAGCAGGTACTGTAAACGAAAGCCTACAATAAAACAAAACAATACGGCATAATAAAAAATGATTATAATAATACATAATCTAAAATGATTTTTCCCCCTTATACATATTTTATACTCTTTTACTCGTCATGCTCGAGTGCTTGACGTACGACTTTAATGGAGACGGCCCGATGGATCAGTGAAAACACCGGAGAGTGGAGAGTGCAGTTTAATAAGGCTCAAGTCTTATAGCGCTCACGACATTTATAAATTATAAATAATAATAACCGCGAGTACCGACTTGAATAATACTCAGTGGCCAGTGGGACAGAACCATTACAGTTTACTGCAGAAGTGATTGAAGCAACAGAGATTATTATGAATAACCATTTCCGAAAGAATGTATATTTAAACAAATCTGGAGATATTTTTTTTTGTTTTTCCTCGCTTAATTTTACTAACTATATTTGAGCAGTTTCAAATGTTTCAAACGGGTAATGGATTCTTTAAGATGATTTCTTTTTTTCTTTTCACAATATTCAAAGACGGGTTTTTACTCATAAATCCAAGTACACATTAAGCGTACCTACAAAGTACAAATCAACAATTTGTTACAGCAATAAATTGTACATATCATGAAAAAGTAAAATATTTCACAGTTCGATCACAATCATAATAATATACTTTATTGAAAACTGATTTATATTCCGTTCAAAAATCGCCATTGTGTTTAATAAAATATATCGTGCAATAGATATCTATTGTATCAAAAAACTATATCGTAGCTACATCGTATTATAATTATTATTATTTATTTATTGTTATAAACGCTTGTAAGGGTCAAGTCAAGTAAAGGTAAAAGTACATTATAGTAGAACTTAACTATAAGTACATAAGATTATTTTAATAGAGCATAATAATAAGTATAATACATTGTAATATTATAATTTCAAATAATGTTACTATTGGTACTAATAGTAATTTAATAATAACAATTTTGTATTATAACACCTTTGGAGTTGAACAGATTTCGATAATATATTAAGGAAACTTGGCTTATCAAATGTACCTAAATATCATATGCCTGTAAAAGAAATCAAAGTTTTTAAATTCATGTTACGTCATTATCTGACAATACGATCTATTATTAGTATTATTATTATTATTACATACGAATACCTATCGGATAAATTATCCAAACTATGTTTTCCAATGTAATAATTTCATATTTGAGTAGGTACCTAATTACATATAGTAAATATGGAATATATTTTATAAAATCAAATATTGAGATTTGTCAATATTGTGAGTATTAATAAAGTAACGATCCCTAGACAAAAATGTTTATAAATATTACAGATTTGAATATTTGATCATCCCCATATTGTTTTCTCTCGAATATGTAAGGTACAATTCGATGTTTTCGTGCGTACCTACCCTTATATTAATTATATTATTATATAATATAACCATTACCTATTGCAATAAAGTCATTAAAATATATTATAATGTTAAAGCTTATGTGTGTCTATTTCATAGGCAGATATATGTAAGTAGGTACCTGAGTATATTAACATTAGTTTGAAACGGGTTTAGTGAAACCATTTTAGTCGTATAAAAAAATTATACATGTTGTGTTGACGGCAAATCGGTCGTTTATATTGTACTCTAAACCACAGAAACAAAATACCTACGCAGTTTTTATAACTTTGACTTTTTATACCCATCAGTACCTATATATTCTGTTAGTGGGTAACGGAGAACGGTTCTCTGCAATATTGCAGTCTATCGCGTTCCGCCGTCCAAATCGTCTAGTCTTTGAAAAATACATATCATTTTAATAGTCTATATTATGATATGCGTCGACGAAAAAAATAAATGTTTTGTCGTATTCACCAGTGTTTTTTCTATAAAATAAAATGATAAACAAACGGAATTTATAAACTCAATTGGTTAACCTGAATAACACTTTTTTATGCACAGGTACCGCAGGTTCGAAAAATTCTATTTATGGGATTACATGCAGAACATTTTTTAGTACCAAACAGACCTATTTATTTTAAGACCTACACCTGCCGACATCGTGCGTGGGAAAGTTTATCAGTGGAAAGGGATTTATCCAGATTTATCAGATACATCGGAGTTGAAGAAAATCGACTGGGATTGAAAATGAAAAATTTTACCAATCCGAACATAAATATACCATTGCGTGATAGTAATAATGATGATAATAATAAGAATATTATTAAGAATGAACCATCCAGATAAACACATCATAATAAAAAATATTTAAATTTAAAATATAATGGCAAAACTCGTCACTGACGATATCCTCGTATCGATGAATTAGAAGTACCTATTGATAATAATATAAAATTAACTTATAAGATTTTTAAGTATTTTTTCTTAATAAGTTATTGAAAATACGGCAAAAACAATAACGCCAAGTTTGAGGAAAAATAAATATAATATACATATTGTATATTGTAAGTTATAACAAATAATAATACAATTAGTAATTTATAGCCAATATCATACAATCAGGTTCACTTTTCTTAGTTTCAAACACTATATGTAGAAGCTAAGAGTTATTTTAGTTATTAATTAACTATATTTTATAACATATTGTTTATAGGTACCTAGGTATTTAGTATTATAAGATTTACAATTAAATATTAATATGATAATATTTTAGTTTAAGACTACTTGTAAGAAGAGTTTCTTTGTCATTAAAAAAACATATTTATGATTCACAGGATTTTCCTTAAAGATGAAAAATATCGAGTAGCGTGCTATGGGTTTTTTTATATTTTTGCATCCCATTTCTATTTCTTTTCCAAATTCAAGCACCGAGAAAAACATTATTATGTATCACACATTTACCACGCTCACTATATTGAATATTGATAACAATATATTTTAGTACGTGCGTACCCGCACAACAAATTTTCACGCATATTGCCTATATTACTCCTTATAAACAATCCGTTAAAACGGTACAATAAATTGGATATAATTAGTACCTATGCATGGTAGTAGTAGGTATATCTTCTATGCACGGTAATATGTTTAATTGTTTATAGAAGGTGCGTCATTTTGGGATGCGGCCGGACAGAATTCGCACCTATTTTTTGTAAAACAATTTCCTGTTAGCCTGCCAAAAATGAAGACAAAGCATGTGTGTTTTTAATATTTCAAATTGAGTCATTGTATCGTATTTTGAATATTTTGTACTGTTTTTACTTTTCCAATACATTTTTGGTATGATCCGACAATCAGGGCCGTCCCGAACTAAGATTCATGGGGGGGGGGGGTGTATATCTATCAATTTGCCGACTCAAAAAATTTTTTTCATACCTTGCTTTTCATATTTTGAATTGTATCACCTATGCCTACTGCACCGTGCACGCATAATTATACTTCGTATACCTAACCTACAAGCTATAACCTACATTTATTAAGTGCACATGATACAAAAAAAAAATTGAGAAAATTCTCTAGGTTGTATCAAACATTTTTTTAATATTTGAATTTTTCAAGAACGTTAGTTACATAATTAAAAAAAAAAAACAACAATACTAATATATATTATATATATTTAAAAACGTTCATAAAAAAAAACAACTTCTGACATAATGTTATGATTGATTATTATGTATTGTACTACTTATAGGTGCAATTTGTGGTGTGTAAAAACAGCATATTATAATACGGTTATGTAAAATGTATTGCGTTTACGCGCACATCTACGGCACAACTATAGAAACGACGCGTTTTCAATACAAAATCTTGCCTGACAAAAATAAATTTTTGCCTCGTGAAATTGACAGATTTTGATAGATTTCTTATTTAAATATGATGGTTTCATAAGGGCCGTATTGGAATCCGATTTCTCTATTTTAAAAAGTTGTAATAAATGTCTAAATAATCACAAATTATTGATTATTGATTATTTTTAAGACGTTATTTCAAGTTAATTTAAAAAAAACGGAGACTAATATGTTTTAAATGAAGTTTTTTTCAAATAATAAGTAAAAATAAAAATCTAACTACTCTAAATGATCGCTTTTCTTTCGTTTTTAATAGTTGACAATGTTTTAATTTGATTTTCCTGTATGCCTCTTTTATGGCCGTCGTTCGACTTAAACTAGAAATTGCCTAAAATTTGCCCCTGAAAAAATAGCCAGTCCCGATATCATTTAAATATTTAAATTTTCAGATGTTCTTTTATTCATACTTCAAGTTTATGGAGATAACATTCATGATCATTCGAATGCAAAATCCGGCTTAGCAATCCGATCGATAATCAATCACTGTTTGTCACAGCAGTTAGGCAGAGCCGGGCAAGTGGGCAATCAGGTAAGTTCTTGAGTTACTAATCAAAAAAGTCAACTGAATCGTATGTAAAATGTAGGCTTAACAGACAGATAGTCAAGTCGTTAATTGTAGTATAATATTAAAGTTTATTTTATGAATATGATGAAGAAAATATTATTATGTACCTAAATCTTCAACTTGTGCTTCTTTCGAAACCACCAGGTTGTAATGTTGTACGGGTTTTGTAACTATTGGATATTTAATAGGTATTATGGTTAATTCGTGTATATTAGACTTTAATTTTAATATTAGGTTTTTACAACTTTTTCTACGGTGTTATAAATTACTTATATATTTCATAATATGACTGGCTTGGTACAGTTTATAAATAACCTACAAAAACATACGGCGCAATAATTATGCAACACTATGGCTTGCATTCAAACAC
>WHPZ01571051.1:0-11005 GCA_016617965.1 Macrosiphum rosae | reverse complement strand
ACATACATTTTTAGAATAAATTCTACTACCTACCTAACTTAAATCTATATTTTGTATGAAAAATCTTACTTGATTTATACGGGGGACAATTATTATGGGTTTCAATAAGTTTTTTTTAATCCAAATAATATACGTACTAAAATAAATAGGGAATTACCGAATTACACAATACCCAATGGGTTGGTCGTTACATAGAAAAATATATGTTCTATATCTCGTATCTTCAAAAACCGATTTTGATATATTATTTGATATTACACGTTTAAGGGGGTGATTTTCAATCATAAGTTCCATGAGTTCCAAATGTTCTTTTGTAACCATCACACACGAGAAGGTTCTAAAATAATAAAGTAAATTATCGATCAAACTGAAAAATAAAATCGGCCATCAAGAATTAATGCGTGTGGTGCAATACTATGCTTACCCGGTTAGAAAAGATCGATGAAGTATATAAAGTAATCCCATTGGATAAGATCGATTGGGTTTCAAAGTTGCACTCTGAAACGCATACACTTCATTAATAAAAATAATACAGTTAAATCATACAATCATACTGTAAGTATACACGTACACAAAAAAACTTTTTAAGTTCTGGCGGTGTTGCAATTGTGTGTAAGTTCATTAAGCAGTATTCATACTGAGGAAACTCGGTGAAATGTCTAAAAATCGATATCAAATAGTCCCACGTGGCTCTGAAAACATTGCGTCAAATATACATTTGAATAAAAGAAAGCATTTTAAGAAAAATTCCTGTCTAGGTACTTATTTTCTTCGTCAACGTCGATCAACATTAATTCGATCATAAATGCAGTGCTTTTATAGTCCGTTTTTAAATAGGTTATGTTCTCTGATGAATCATTGAAACTGCTAAGAACGTATGACGAATCGTTCAATTTTTTAGACTCTTTATCTCGAAACTTTAGGAAATCCTTAATTATATCTGTAAATTATATGGAAACTAATAAAAAAATATGGTTCATGACTGTTGAAATATAGGTAATAAATAATTGTCCATTATGATCGTTAAATATACAATAATATTTACCTATAAGTGTGTATTAGGTATCTTGTTAAATCTTTTTAAATTTTTGAAAAAAAATTGAAATACTAACTTTTGTTTTCTTTATTGAGTATTTCTGCGAAACACTCGATTTTATTTTCGTTCTTGGAAATAGTAGTGATGGAGAGTTTGAGAGATAACTGCGGATCGACAGAATATATGTCACTTTCTTTCGGTGAAATAATACTTCGAAAAAACTGATTTATAGGCATTATTGGTTTAACGGTAAGTTTTTTGAACTGATTTGATATAAGCTCACTACAAAAGCACACGGTTATTGATATTAATATTTAATACAATACTTAATAAAAACCTTTCAAAATTACATCACAACGACACAACTTGTTCATACAATCCATTAACTCATTACTAACGTTTTAAAAAAAGGTGAGCAAGTGGGTGTCGATCTGCTGTACATAGGTTACAAGTGGGTCACTGTAATGAATAATGTTAAATTTAAATTCAGTGATATACCTAATATCATTGTATAAGACAAACGATTCTGGGCGAAGACGATCAGTCAGACTATGATATTACTAAGTATATTTGATGATATTATTAGGGAAAAAGTAATGTGTATAGGTATAACCTATTTACGTGGAACCTCGTTTTAAATTTTAAATCCTTAGCTATAAAAGTTCATGCATTTATTTTAAATTTTTTTAGTTATAAATGTTTAACTACAAAAAATAAAAAATAAATATTAAATTTTAAATTTTAAATTTTATAAATGTTGTCAACATTTGAACTTTAAATGCATATAAAAAAAATTATGTATATTTATTTTTATTTTTTTTTTCAACTTCTATAATAGCAATATATCAGAAGCCTTATATTACATTTTGACAAATTTTTACATAATAAATAACATTTTATTGACATTCATAAAAAAAAAATAAAAAAATTGGAAACTGAAAATGTCTATCCACGGTTCAAAACAACCAAAATTTTTTTTGAAAATTGTATCGTGTAAGGAAAATGCTAATATAAACAACCAATGAAAATTGCATGTATATACCGTCATTTGTTTTAGAGATACACCCAAAACCAAGATCAATTTTGTCAAAAACCGTAAAGATAGTAAAAATTCCTTGAACATTTTTCCTTAATTTTTATGTTGTTTTTTCCGAGGCTTTTGAAAACTATTGTGGATTTGACTTCCCAAATGAATCAACCAGATTCACTTTTCCATCAAACAAGTTACTAGAGTAGCCCCAACGGTGATGAGTCACTGTAAATTCGCACTTAAAATAGATTTACAAAGGTAACTATTAAAACATGAGTTTGATGAAGTTGTGATCAAAGTTTGAAGACATGAAGTTTCTTTATCAGTTTTTTTGGGACACCTACAATATGCTTGTTACTTGCTACGTGTTGTACCGTAAATTTTTTTTCCACCGAAACACTAACTTTACAAACTTCACAGTGTAATATTGTACCATCCGTATTAAAAATATCACCTCCAAATTCATTGACGTACTTTCATAATGATGACGAGAAAAGCGGTTTTGATTTCGGCATTTTACTGTTAACACACTTCACTGTACACTCGCGAACGCCGAACAGCTACTAAACGATATTATACTGAAATACATACTAATAACTTAATCTGGAAATTCGTGACTGATATACGATGTACCACAATAACTTACCTAGTTGTCTAGAAATTGGCTTATTTTATCGAATCGTTATCTTTACCTAACCCGTATATAGCGTGTGACTTGTGTAAAATACTAAAATATTATTTAATAAAATATAAATTTTACATAATGTATACAGCACATGTAAAAAAAAAAAAAAATGTTTTCAAACAAGTCAATTGACGGAATTTGATTAAAAATACTATAAAACGAACCAATAAATCAAAATATGACCTAAAAATGCGAAAAAATGACCTAAAAAATTAAAAACATCAAAAAATGCAAAAATATGCAAAATGAAAGTTTCATAGATGGATTCGTAGTTACATAATTCAAATTATGTACTCACAAAGCTATGTTTCACAATCACCAAAAAAAAAATGCACTTTCCTATGAATTCACAGCCCTGGTGATGACAGACACAAAAATTAATAAAAAAAACAAAAAAAAAATCACATCATTGTAAAATAAATACATTCATCGCTCCACTCAGAATCTAAAATTTTAATTTAATTAAATTAAGATATTATCAAGAAATGGAAAATGTAAAAATTTCGAGTTGCTAGATACCGTGTTTCAAAATGATTATATTGTTGCGGTAAGTATTTCGTTAGTGAATTGCATACATCGTCATATTATAGTGTAGGTAATAAATCAGTTAATTTCCGTTTACAACTGAATCGTATGAAATTCACTTGAATATTATAACATTATAATTTACTATTGGAAGACTATTTCGGATGGTTTATTTGAAATTTTCGCCTTTTCCGTCATCCTGGAAAGGTCTGTAGCTAATCGTAATATACTCTTGGGTTCAGTTGACTTGTTTTTTTCGTCTTTCAACTCGATCAATCCCTCGAATAGGTACAAATCAAATACACTGTCCAACAAAGGATAATCCAAATTCGTGTACACAGTGATCAATCCATTCGTTTTCACCTAATCAACGAGTATACATGGTTAACAGTATAACATAATAGGTTAGGAAGTAGATAATTTTTTTTGAAAATGTTCATGTAGATAGGTGCCTAATTAAAAATTTGAAATGGTAGTTTATTGGTTATTAAAATGTTGATACTGAGAATAATAGCCCTTGGAAATAGTTTTATAAAAATATAAAATATAATATCTTATATTGCATCTAATAATTAACTGGGACCATTTTAACTATAAAATAATGTTGTTAGATTAATATTGATGAGATACTAAAATTTTCCAATCACTATTCACCATTGCCAATATATCTTCCAAACTCATTATCTTGATCTGATCCTAAGTGCAAAAATTTAAATAACTCAAAAACCTATTAGTTTGAATTCTGATTTGATACTCCACACATACAAAATTTGGGGGAGGGGGCAACTTCGACAGGCTTAGCATTTCCGAAAAAATGTATTTTAATTGAATTATTAATTATTTAATCCACTAATACAGTAAGTATTTGAAGAAATTATTTTATAAAGTTTAAAGAACTAATCATTATTCACGTATTTTCCATAGTAGATAATCGGATCCCCCTCCCAGAACATAATATAGGTAAAATAACAATAACTATTAAAAATTAGAAATTACAATATATTACTTATAACATTTCAATTTGTCTAGACTATAGTCGATACTCGATAGTAATGTTTTTTTTTTATACATTTTCAATTTCAAACCGACGGTTTCAATAATTATAATATAATATGTATATTGTATAAGTACCTAAATGTTGTAATTTGTTTTCAATATTATTAATTTTAGTAATAGATGTACAGTATGTTATAATAATATGTACTGCACATTAATGCGGGAAAGTGGGTGAAGAAAAAACAATAAATATATTATATAATATAAAAATAAAGTAATGTATTTCAAAGGTATTTTAACATGGGGTGTGGGAGGCAGAGCCACCCACGTTTCTGTTTCGTTTAATAATAATATCTAAAGCCCCTCCGAGTCGAAAAATGAAATTACGCCTATGATACTCCCAGCTGTCGACTGTTTGGTATGAGTGTTGAGTGTACCTACAATATTATTACGTTTACCTCGTGATAAAAAAAAAAATAAGTGAAAAAACATAATAATGTGTATTGAATACGTTGTGTGCACGACATTTTATCGGAATATTATGTGTGTCGTATGTGCAGTTGTCGTATTATACTTAAATATAAAATGTTATTCACTTACATTAGGAACTAAATTGATGCGGCCTTCACCGGGGAACTCTAGTATTTTTGCCAAACTGTATTCACCGTAGAAATCATCCAAAAAGTCTAAACGGTGTCCCAAATAGGCTCTCAAGTCAATGAAATCGTCCACCCTATGAGACAATACCACGAAAACAGTAATTATATTATGTTATTATGTTAGTTCTTGGAGTAAAAAGTATATAGCGTATATTTTATTATTATTTTGGTAGGTACTCGTTAAGTAGGTATAATAATATGCTACATACGCATACTTAGTAGAAAATGTACTCAACAGTGATTAGTGTTTGAAAATTTCATGAAATTTAAAAAAAAAACGAAAAATTTCGTGAAATATATTTTCACGAAATATTTCAAATGTGTGAAATATTTCAGTATTTTAATAAATTTTGTTTTATTTTTAAATAAGTTTTATATTTACATATAATCGTCATACATTACCTTCATAACTGTATGGTACCTATATGCATACCTAACCATTGGTATTATACATTTAAAATGATATTCAAAATTTTTAACAAATGTTTCACGTTTTTGTGAAATATTTCATACTTCAAACACTAACAGTGATGCGACTTAACTATAAATGAAAATGTCATTATATATAATCTTATCTAGATTTGATTTATCTTAGATGAAAAAATAATTCAGTTATCAATATTAATTTAGCTAGGTAGATATTTTTTTATGTATAGAAATGTATTTAAGACTATAGGATGATATTAACCATTTTTTACATTTTGTGTTCGAAAAACCATACTAATGTAATTTAATAGCAATTTTAAATAGTATGAACAAACTCAAAATATATATTACATATTAGGCACCATTATTAATGTCATTTTTATTACTACGATGTATACAGCTTACCTAATTAATATAAATATATTTATACGTCAGAGTTTATATTTTAGAATCAAATTATCAAAACACAACACAACGCGTCGACGCGGCCAGTAGCTGTCGTTATCATTCTCTTGTGTTCTTGTAACCTAACCAATATTAATTGTTCAATATAATTTATAATAGATTTTAATTATTACTGGATAATACTTTAGGAATTTTAATTTAACGATTTGCACTAATCTGCGTTCTTAATAATATTATGTTAAGAGGACGCTACCGATGCACTCATTGTCTCCGCCATACACACGTACGACATTTCGTACACAATTATTTCCGTTCATTAGTTTCAATAGTGGGCTGTTTGTTTTTTTGTTGGAGTGAATTGAAATTTTTTCAAACAAAATATTTGTTATATTTAGAGGTATAAATAAAGTTTAGAGCCTACGTGAATTTTAAAATTTTTTCAGAAACCTGTGTATTACAACCAGTTAATAACAAAAATCAATTGCAGAAAAACATTAGTTTTTATGATATAGCCTTATTACGAAGTTCACGATTTCCGGTGTTTAACGCACACGAACAACGCTTATAGTTTACTGCGCTTATAACGAATCAAAATGTATTATTTTTTTTTTTATCGATTGGATGTTGCGTCGGATGTTCTGTTTTTGCTAATAGATAAATACATTTTATAAATGTTGTTAATTTTTAAGAGCTATGTTCAAGACTACAATTTTTACGCCCCTCCCCCCTCATGGAATTTACATGAAGACGCCCAAGTGCTGCCTACTTAACGATAGTATCTACCATTATTTTTATCGTTATTATAATATAGTATAATAATATCTACTCGGCAATCCGCAAATTGATTTTATTAATGCTGAACTCTCTGGTGTGGTACAAGATTTCGGGACGTCCGAATTCCGGATCCGAGGCGGATACGTTTTTGGCGGACAAAGTGGAAAACGGCAAACACATTTCTGCGCCTAAATATCATGTGGAAAAACATTATGTTATAAAACTGCCAATATACATAGAACACGTACAGCCCGAGTGTACACACGCATGCTAACAGATTTCCGTTCCAGGTGGTTTGACGAGGATGATGTTTTTACTCTCTGGAATCTGGACGTAAACCGTTTCGAGCAGCACCGGTAAGAGAATTAAACTCTCCGAGGACCGGAACAGGAGCGCGTTGAGGAACAGTGTGTTGTTTAGCTCGACATTTTCCAGACTAGAAATAGCGTGAAATCGAATTTTTTACAAAATCATTAATATAATGAACGCGATGATATAATATAATAAAAAAAAAATTTATGATATTGTATACAGTTTAAGCAGTCCGTACTCGTAAAAATAATTAAACCATTCTGTCCAGTCATCGGACGCGATGCAACCGACATTGGGGCGATCGGATAGAGACATAAAAATAGTAATTTTTCCATTGGGATTGACCTGACACAAAGACAACGGGTTATCGGTGCTAGAATATAAAAAAATTACTAATAAGAAATAAACACACAAACACACACAAATATATTGTACGTACATTATTCGTGCAATGTCTAATACGCCAAACAATTCCCTAGACCCGTTGTTCGTCATTTTTTTTAATTTCGGCAAGTCCGTCAATTCCACTCTTCTCCAATAAATCCCATTAGTCTGATAATAACAAATTATAATAACATGATAGATTCAAAATATTTAATATCGTTTAAGTTGACGGCACTACCTCGGATGACGTTACTTTAAATTGTTTACGTGTCTTGTACATTTTAAAAACAATAATAAAACACGAATATTGGATTTGCGTTTTTACACGTATGAGTTGACTCTCAAACTGTCAACGAAGTTTTTATTAATCTGCATTTTAGAATATTTGTACTAGACTTTGCTATTTATTATTTTAACTATATCACCAGGACAACCGAATTCTATTCGTAGAGTAGGTACCTATAGATGTTTTATATTTTACAACTTATTTTGAATAATTAAATTTACTATCATATTTTTCGCAACTATCTGTCATTTTTTACCATTATGATCAGTGATGATAATGTTAACATTCTAATTTCGTGCATTCTATTTTTTATTCTCAACAATCAATAGGTAGTATACCTATTATCATTATTAAATCCAAGCATTTTATTTTGATTATCTACATTTTTTAAAACTATAGTAAGAAACTCTTATTTGCAAGGCTGGGCAAGTTAACGATATTTTTTTTAACTCGTTAAGTTGAGTTATTCTTATATAATTATGTTAAGTTAAGTTAAAAGTTACTCGTATTTTTTCGTTAATTTGTTAAGTTAACGGTTCACTTTGAAAAAAAAGTAACTTAACTTAGTGCAAAGTTAAAATTTGATAATTTGCAAAAAAAAAATTCCAGACATATAATATTATGGTTTGTTAAATAGTTTTTATTTACACTCAAGAAAATTACTGGGGAAATTCAAAATTATACATCAAAGTAAAAACCAATTCGAATATTTGTATTATTTTTTGGACCCAAATTAACTTAATTTAGATACGTTTGAAATAAACTTAACTTGAAGTCAACACGTTAATCTTGAAAAAGAGTAACGAGTTAATTAACTTAATTAAAATTAAATTAACGTTTAACCTTAATTTTAGCTTTTAACTCGTTAATGCCCAACCTTGCTTATTTGTAATTTGTATTGTTAAAATATAGACTTCTATGAATATTAATGCAAATTATACCTAACTGTAAATGAATATATTTTATAATAACGTAAAAATATGACCATTTTGTTTATTCAATAGAAGTAGATAATAATATTTTTATTTTTACACGAAAGTTAAAATAGGTATTCAACAAATATGCATCAAACTTTAATACTGTCATTATTAAATATTAATTTTGTTAATTTTAATAGTGTAGATATAATATAATATATTGTGTACCTAGTTTTGATTATTTTACAATATTTTGAAATTTGTTATTTTATTCATAACATGTTGTTAGATTTATTAATAGCGGTGGTAGTTTCAGTAGCTTATAGATTTGAAATTAATTGTTTACTTTTTTCTAAATTTTCCCAATAATATTGAATGGCTTCTAACCACGTATTTACCACATCTCGATAAAATAGTGAATATAAATTTAATGAGCTGGCAACTTTAGGCATTTTAAACAGTTGGCACAGTAGCTCTTCCGCACGACGCTAACTTATGGTAATCGGCACCTAGTGGATTTTACGGAGGGACTTTGGTCACCCCTGGTATATTGGCTTAGGGTCGATTCGCACTGAGGATAAGTGTGGATATACTCATAATATGGCCGGTTGCTCTGGGTCCGTGCGAGGATTGCGGGTCATCCGGTCGTCTTATCGACTGGCGTAAACGTCGCCGAAAGTCTCTGCAGGTTAATCGCTGGATCGTCGAATCGTACAAATTGACGCGGACACGACGATTGTTTCAAGGTTGATCGTGGTCCGATAGAAGTGTTTGGTTAGGATTGAGGTGATGAAAAAACACAACACAAACACTTTAAGAATGTCACAAATTATGTATTATAATATTGCGACCAAAATATGATAATACAATATGACGTGCCGCTCGGGCAGACGAGTTTAACGTCGGACGATATGTTATCGGTCCGACGGTCCGACGGTGGATCTCGAATCGGCTTTTCCACCGACCGTTGTACGTCTTGTACGCGACACAGTCCCCCGTTACCGGCTCGGTGGGAGAGTCAACCCGATCGAGCTGCTTGCATCCCGTGGTGGTGGTTGGAGATAAGATAGACTGGTCGCTATTATAGTGCTTGTACATAGTACTTGTTACTGAAGCGGGCCGCGTCAAAATGGCGTTGTGGCGATGCCCAGACGGGTTGCTTACGGGCTTGTAAGAGGTGTCTTGCTGTAATGATAGTCGTTTCTGCCAAATTTGGTGTCAAAACACCCGTTCTCGATCGATGAGGTAACATACATTTTTCACGCTCCGTTCTCATATATATATATAGATGAATTTTTGTGTGTATATTATACCCTTGGGAAGATGATAGGCTAATTTAAAAAGGGTTAAATTTTATTAATTTTTATTCAGCGGATTTTAGTATGGTTATTAGGTTAGGCTAGGATTTTGTGTTTATAATTTAAATTTTAGTGATTTGATTTTTTTAAACAAATCGTCAATAATTATCGTATACTCATAAATGTTACCTTAAAAGACGCGCCTTGCATTCTAAAACGGTTTTAGTTGAAAATTGACTTTTAAAAAAAAAAAGCGATTTAGAACCTTTTCATTCTAGACCCACGACGTATGAATGAGTAATTTTACGAGCTATTCAATTTAAAAGTAGCAATCCTAGTAAAATAACGAGGGTAAAAGCCCATTTGCAGCTGGGTCGTGTATTGTTGTCGCGCATGGGCGTGGTAACTATGGTTACAACTGGTAGCCATATGGTTCAACTTTGAGCTGTAGTCCATATACATTACACTAATAGACGGAACACCCGCATGTGCAATTGCGTTTGTACGTGGTAGAGACTCTTATATACTCTTACAATATACTTATATACTTATATACAGATGTAATAACAATTGTTGTAAAATTGAAAAAATCTAGTTCTCTATGTGCAAGTGTACCTACCTACGTGGTACACCAAGATTTCAATAGACTTTTTTTCATCAAGATTTTCAAGGAATAAATTTGAGTTAAATTGATTACGTTCCGTGTCGGTTCAATATTAAGCATTCGAAAAGTTACGCGTGTGTTACACGACTTACAAGAATACCGATCAGTATCAGACTCAGACTCCGGTACGAGTTGGTACTTGTCGGTACAAAATATATTTATTTACTACGCTTTTTAAGACTTTTTTTTTTTTTTGAAACATTGTATCTCAAGGAGTTTCATGCCGACGATGCAAAAATAAATTGAGGAAATCGTTATTTTATGAGTTATAGCCCATTTGTAAAGTTATATAATATTATACATTATTATAAATGTGTACAACAGTCTTACCGATTTTTTCTTCTTGAAAATCTTGCATGTTCCGCAGAAGTTAAGACTTCAGTTAATTTCTTAATTGTGCTGTGTGACAACTGACGGCTATTACGATTTACGATTTCTAAAGTTGATGGTACTTTATCGTAGGAAAATTTACGAATTACAAACCAACCAATTATAAACAAACCGTAAATTTAAAACCAACCACCTATACGAGTTTGCACCGTTAGACGACGTATTTTTAGAAATTAACGTATATACATGAAATTTTCACTGGTTGTTTATATTTGCAT
>WHPZ01571049.1:0-18187 GCA_016617965.1 Macrosiphum rosae | reverse complement strand
TAGTAATAATTATATCTAAGCACATACTGCCTTAACCCTATAGGCTATAACACACTGATTTATAGCTTTCGGTGAATTTGAAATAAAATTTTATACCTAATGCTTTATTATTATCAGCCATCACTTATACAGTTATACTTTAATAATATAATATTCACCCTAAAAGATTACTCTATTTGTCATAATTGCAATGTGTTTTCATGAATCATGATAGGTTATTGAAATCATGAATGGAAAACGTTTTTAACTTTTCGTTTTTGTTTATTGACTTAAAAAATATCGTTTTTGGTTAACGTTTTTAAACGCTATTTTTCCATATATTGTTTCCGAATAACGTTTTTGATAATATTATTTTTATTTTTTTTAATATTATATACTCTTATAACTTAGGTATAACTTTTAAATTTTAATTTATAATAGTAACGCGCAATATAGAAAGGCACTTAAAAGTTAATAATTAAAATTAATTATTCTAAATATTTAAAATTTAAAGTTTAAACCAAAATTATAATTTATATAAAACTTAGAAAATTCGAAATTTCTGATTTCAAATTAAAATGTTTTTAAATGTTAAAATTTTTTTTTTCGTGGTTTAAATAATTTAATAATGTATAATACTATAATTTATTTTTGTTTTCGTTTTTGATTACGTTATTAAATTTTTTTCGGTTTTTAGGATTTTTTGTTTTATTAATTGTTTTCGTTTTTTGTTTTTTTCCGTTTAATAACGTTTTTTAAAAACGTATTCCATCCCTGGTTGAAATCGTCTGTACATTTTAATAGTTATAATTCATAATGATTAAATATGTTTAATGTCCAATGATGTAAGACATGTACCATGCTATATTTGGAAAGCATTTTCAATCACGATGTAACATAATTCATAAGGTATAGTTAGTGCCTATAGTATCACAGTACTCACGAGTATATAAGTTATTAGATATTCGTTCTACTCTTAATTGTTAAAACTAAATTCGATTGAGTGCATCCTGAAATCCTACAACTTCATACGAGAGTAATATCATAATTCATAAGTGTTAGACTTGTCCGTATAGATACCCTACCCTACGCTTAAATACATTCGAGGACAGCTGAAGATAGCAGTGGATTGAGCAGGTGGCTAGAAAAAATTAGACACGTCATGTAAACAGAGTAATAGAAAATTCGTCTTTAGTGATAAATATTTTAATTGTGTGCGGGTGAACAGGAGAGAGAAAGTTACCATTGACATATTAGCGGTTTAACCACCGTCCTCATTAACAACCAAATTACACCCATGATACGATGCTGCCGCTATCTAACCGAAATCGCGGGCACACTGTATAATATGTCATTATTATTATTATCGCGGACGATTCGAGCGTTGCGATGATCAGCCTGTATGACGCACTATCGCCGGATACGGTCCCTGCGCACCCCGTTTCGGAAGGGTGCGCATGCGCGCCGGGCCGTGGCCCTATAATGGTTTGGCGTGGCGCGCGGCGGCGGCGGCGGAACTCGGCGGCATTTTACCGCATGCGACACACTCTATCGGCGCCGCTCCTAAAAAGGGGAGAGGTGGGCGGCGGCGGCGGAGGGCACAGAGTAATGATGATAATAATAATAATAATAATATACCGAGCTCAACGCCGAACACACTAGCTGCACCACACTACTGTTCACCAGTAGTGACAGCGGCCGGTCGTCCGTCGTTGGTGTTTTACGATTTTATTTTCCCTCTCAAAATTATAATTTTTTCAATATATTTTTATGGCTCCGCATGGCCGTTGAACGGGACCGCCGGAAACGATCTAAATCGCACAATATAATAATATCATCAAACACGCGAAAAACGAGTTCTGGCCGCGAACGGAAATAAAATTAGTTTTTGCGTGATCGATAATTTTTTTTTTCTGTTCTCGACCAGTTTCGCGTGCGACAAGTGGCCGGGCGATTTTACTTGACGACGGACACATAATATGACGTATGCTTTCCGCTTCCGAACGTGACCCAGGTCGTCGTATTAACCGGCAATATTATATTATACCTAACACTATATAAACACACACACACACCCCGCCTGACTGTGGGTTTTCTTGCACGACATAAGCTCGAAGTCGCCCTTGGGGTCAGTGCATCGGAATAATTATATCGTTATTATTATCCATACGCGTACGGAGAAGCTATGGCGACCGACGTCAAATACAGGACCGATGACGCGTCCAACAACAACGTGATCGGAAAAAAAGCTCAATTGTTCCCGAAAAAAGCCGAAGTCGACTTGTCTTTCGAAAATCTCACCTATACCGTAAACACGTTCAGCAAGTTCAAAAAAGGTTAGTGTCGGCTCCGTTACTATAATAGGTATCACCTATATAATATTATTAGTCATTATTGTGTTGACGGAACTAGGTGGTAACAGGCAATATGCCAATATTATGCTATTGTAATAATAGGGACCTATAAATAATACAATAATGGTAGATGCATAGGAAATCTTCAGTTCATCGTGGTATATTATATAGCCGTACCTACTATCTACGTACAATGTGTTAATGTACAAACTACCTATTTATTATTACTTATTAGGTATATAAGTGTTTAGGTGTGCGTACACATTTACAATGTCTATTGCAAAATCAAAATTTTTGTAGTGGGTAGGTACCAATCATTTATCAAATCAGTTTTATTTCAGCATTATTATTTTGGTCAATTATTTACACGAAATGATAAAGATGGTTTGTGCAGATAATAGGTTTCAATAGTATTTTGGGATGACATTTTACGATAAATTGAGTTCAACACAAATGAGCATCATATTTTAATAATATGATCTTGTGTTTATTATTGTTATTGTTGTTTTTAGATCTACGAGTGGAAAGTGTGATAACACAACGATTATATAACCGAAAACTATATTTAAAATTCAATGTTGGGATTAAGTGAAATATTTTGAATTAAACTTTCGAGTAACAATAAATTTCGTTGTAACGTGTCTTTAAAAACAATGTGTATTATTATTATTACAGGTACTTATTACATTAATTACTAATTTTATCGTCAAATATAACTATGTTAGTGGTAGGTAGGTACTTATAAAATATGTACCTAATAATTATGCATTTTGTATTTGTATTGTGTCAAATAGTTTTTTTTTTTTTTTGAGAACTGTTAGAATATTGAATATTAAATATAATTTTCTAAGAATATAGAATAAAAACTATAAGAACTTATAGTTATATATGTATATATTGCAGGTATACTTACTAAGAATGTAAACTAATTAATGATACAGAATTTAAAATTTAAATTCATTCTATTAAAAAAAAAAAATAATAAATAAATAATTATTAATTTCATTAGGTATACAATTGTATCTATACGTCTTATTATATTATACCATAAGTAGGTATTAAATACCGTGATAAGAATATACAATAAATCGCTATTCAGACTTTTAGTACAGAATAAAATAAGATTAAAAACAATAATATATTTAAATATTATGTAGATAATAGATTATATTTTATAGGAAGAAATGATTCTTATAAAAAAAATAAAATGATTGTCAAGGTAAAATATGGGGTCAAGTTTATAGGAATAAGATAAATAGTAAAGTATACCTTTATAAAAAAAAAGCCAAAAGGTCAAATACTGATTGTAATTATAGCACTTTCTTATAATGTATAAAATAAATTATAACATAGTTAGACAGGAAACATAACTACCTACGTGATGGTCACTCATATCGCTTCGCTCATATCAGTGTTAGATAGTAGTGTAATATTATTATTTGTTAGGTACCTACTATAGATTTGAAATCAATAATAGATAAATTATATCGTATTCCAAAAAACGATTCTGGATGAGGCTGATCGGCTATTATAACGTTCATAAATTATTCAACGACTATAACATTTTAAGTTCCTCGTTAAAAAAAGTTAATGAATAAAGATGTTCAAAATGTCTAGAATATAGTAACTCATAATAATAATATACTATGATATGTATAAATGTATAATACTGTAATATTTAATTCAAATGGTGAAACTATAGAATATGATCTAGGCCAGGTACTCTATATGATCTAGTCTGGTCGACATAGTTATAAATAATCTGATTTAGAAAAATGAAAAATCCATTCAAATCCACCAAACAGTGTACATATACATTTTTAGTAAAATTAGATATACTATATTATATCGGGTATTATACCTACATTACATATCCTATTCCTAATTCCTATACAATAATAATTATTATTTGTGACGTTTTTGTTGACTGTAGTTTGAAATATAAGTCGAGTTCAATTCGTTATCATTTTTTGAACGCATTCGACGATTTATCATTATAGTTTTGAGTTGAGTTTTCCATTATGAATATTCAAATAACTCTAATATTTTTGATTTTTTTGATCTACACAATACACATTGGTATGTATATTTACAAATAAGTATATTATTATGATATATAAGTTTAATTTGACCATACATAAGAAAACGAAGATATATCTAACGGTTACACCTTTCAAAATTTACGTAATCGTAATGTAATTTTCCAAAATTTTTATTCAATGTTTTTATGGGTTCACAAAAATATATTTCTTAATTTAATTGAACATTAAATAAACATAATACGTGCGTTATAATTCTCAATAATTGTAGGAAGTGTACTAGTTGCTTAATAAATATTTATATACTAATACATTTAATTCGATGTTCTCTGTCAATACAATATTTTATAAATACCAAGGTTAAATTATTATTCTATAATTTTGATATTTCTAAATCCCTATATTTATTTGTAGTTGATGACTATCTGGAATTCATCACTCAAAATAATCTCTATGAATAATTTATAATGAAGAGGTATAGTTAAAGTACACACTTAGGTTTTTAAGTCATTTTTATACATGTTCAATGATTTTTATTCGATTAAAACATTCATATTAAATATTGTACAGTATATACAATTATACATTTCTCTGTTGTTGGATATTTTAATTGATTTATGATTTATTTTTTGAATGTATATCAAAATGCTTAAAATAATAATTATCTAAGTCATTTAAAATAAATATTTTACATAATATTATTATTATATAGGTACTAAAACTTATAAAATATTGTAAAATTATGTTTTCAATGGAACAGAGAGCACTCATCCGTTCCTACAGATAAAATCGAAATGAGTTGAAACTATAATACCTATTGTATACATCAATTTTTCTGGTCGTCCACGGAGTATTATTACTACAATACTTTTATTGTGAAACGTTTCCACATTTCAACAATTCAACTGGATGGATAATTTAAGGTTTTCATTCTAAACTAATTGTTATTTACTTTTAATGTTTGTATCTACATGGATATCATAGAATACAATAAGTTTTTTAAAATTAATTATAAACTTATTTAATTGGTTTTTAAAATGTAGGTACGACATTTTCTAACTAAAATAATAACCATACAATTAATTTAAATAAATTATTTCACGTTAACTTTGTTAAATTTTGTTCTAAAGTTTAACATTTGTATATAGGTAAGTGCTGTATAATGCAGATAAATTGTAAATGTAGGTTTTCGTATAAAATTTTAAATGAGCGGATTATTATATTCGCCTTTATACCCACAAACAATTAATATTGTTAAATAATAAATAATAATAATTTATATTTATTTTATACGATAAATAACTTATATTTATCAATCACGGATATTATTTCTTTTTATCTCTTGGTATTATAGTAATTGTATAGCCTAATATATGTATGTAGAAGTCATGCATTTACTTAATCTTTATTTGTTGTATAGAATCTTAATACTATGGTACTAATTATTCCTTAAATTGAAAAAACGGTACTAAACTAATAATAATTGTACTCTCATAAATTTAAATATTGACTCAAAAATGAATTGATTATACTTATATAGTATAATTATATTATATTTTAATTATATTTTGTCATAAGCACAACCATAATTTATATTAAAATAAATAATGTATGTGAATAATAATCATTATTTTCAATATTTCCGTAACCAAGGTTGTTGAGGTCAAGTTTTATTGATAGCAAATTAATGAAATAGGTACCTATATATTAATATGTGAGTTAAGAAATATATCAACTTAGTATTTAACTTATATATGTATAAGCATTAACCTAACCTTATACATATCAGAAAATTAACAATGGGTATGCATTTGTTAGAGTTTGAAAGCAGGATTTTTAAAATGCAATTATTTCAAATAGCTTTGCTTTCAAAATTCAATTACAAGAATAAATACACCACTATCCCGCACCGAGGTGAATCGAAATGATTAGGTAAAAGAGTATCAGTAAGTTATAGGAACCCTGTATTCTGCAACAACTATAATCTGTATCCTGTCCTAGTTTTTTATTATTATTTCAATATTTCAATATTTTATTTGCCCAAAGTATAATGTAACTATGTTAGCGTAACAATAGTATTTCGATGTTTTATTAGTTCATCACTTATCTGCAGTTTCCGCCTACCAGTTGTACTTTAAAATAAAATAAAATACGTTATGAGTTATGACTAAATTATAAAAAAATATTAATTTAGCCAATAGTGGTCAAACAATGTATTAGTGCATATTTTGTTACATTCACATTTTAAGTGCATATTTTTTTTATTCCTATTTCTAAATTAGTACCTATTTAATTTTTTTTTTAATTAGTTAAAAAAAAAATGTTATGATTAAGGGCCCGAATTACAATAGTTAAACTAAGGTTAAACCTTGGAATTCGGCCTGTAAAATCGGTGGGTTAAGCTTAACCGAGGTTTAAACAATGATTGTAAAACGGGCCGTCAAGTAAATAACAACATAAATAAATAACTGCTCGAATAATTGTATTAATAAATAGTTTCAGTTTTTAATGCGTATTTTAAGAGTGTATGATTGATACAGTGAATGTGCATAATTAGAGATTTTTAGGGTACGAAGTCTCTTCCTTTAATAATTATATAATAAATATAAATAAATGTATATATTTCTGCATTGCGCCATAAAAATCCTTAGAAAATAAAATAAAAGAAATAAATAAAATAAAATACCTTTTGACGTACCTATGTAAAGTTATGTAAAGACATATGTTAACTACAAAACAATTTGCACATTTTCGTGATTTTTTGTCAACATTTGAACTTTAAAATTTAAATGCTAAAAAAACAAATTGTGTATATTTCCTTAAATATTGTTGTACTGCTATTATAAAAAGTTATGGGGAAGTTTGTACTATATTATATTCAAGCATTTTAACTGAGCAAACATTTTTTTATGAACATTTAGATAGGTACCTATATAAAAAAAAATCGAAAACAATCAACAATTTTAAAAGTACATATATAAATAACTCAAAAAGTTTCAATGATGTATAGAAAATGCTAATATAAACGTTTGGTAAAATTTCAAGTATTCACGGTTATTCCAAGGGTTATTCGTTTTTGAATTTTATTATAGATACCAAGATCTACTTGGTCGAAAACTGGTTTTGCTAAAAAATTCTCTTTTTTCCCTATTGTTTTTTTATCTTCGGAACTTTTTACTTTTGACTCTTCAAAGTGCCAACTCTCCTACCAGAAAAGATATTTTTAAGTTGAAGATCTGAGCATATTCTTACTGCTCAAAAAGATGATGATAGACATACCTACCTAAAAATAAAATACACTCATCGTCACTGCTCGGAATCTAAAGCTGGATGATAAGTAATTTGTATACGACCATATTATAATAATTAAATTACACGAGGGTGGTGGTGAATTGAGAACAAACTGGCTGGTATACATTGGTATATTTTCGGATGTATTGTCATCAGCTGTTGGTATTGATATTTTATGAAGACAGATGACTGCGTCGACCGCATTCTGTATAATGTATAATATGATATCATAACATAATATTATAATATATAGATATCTTTGTGTAATGTTATACGATGATGGTAGAATTATGAACCATTGGTATTCCATATAATTTTTATTTTATTATAGATAATATGCGTAATTATTTGCACTTTATTAGATTACATATTGGATAATATTATAATAAAATACTGTTCAACGTACATGAATGTTTTGGTGCACTAATAAAAGTTGGTGGGGAAAAAGTGTCACCTGCCACTCTACTCCATTAATCTAAACTTGATACACTATTAAAGTACTTATAGCAATAAACTATTATTAAATATCTGATTGAATAATTGTATATAATATTTATTATTTACCGAGTAACCTGTTAATACATTATTCAACTATAGATTCAGAAATTAATTTCATAACTTAGAACATGTACAAAAATAACACTTTTTAAGAAAATATATCGATTTTATTCATATTATACTCGTATACACAATTTGGAAGACACTATACAATATATTATTTACTTACACATGCTGTGTGTTTATCAATTGTTATTATTTATCATTTTAGTACAAAGTAGTTTTACACCTTCAAATGATTTTAATGTTTCATCATTTTAAAGACTTAATTGTTGAACTCTATAGTGACCCTGATATGTTTATTGTTTTATATATCTGATGAGTGATGAGTAATAACATAAAACATTAATGCGCCAAAGTCCTAAAGTCTAAAGGCTTTAATGGTTTACGAGGCTATTATGAACTTTAGTGATTAATAATACTGCATTAATATTTGTGGTATATTTCTTTACTTTTTTGAAATTGTTTTTGGAATATAAAATAGGTATAAATGTTAATGAATATTGGTAGGTATCTGATTTATTGTTTAAGAAGTAAATTAAACAATATTTAGTTCAATTTTAAAAATATGAATCAATACATAATACCTATAAACATTATATTAAATAATTTCTCAAAATATATCCCAAATGTATCCCTGTCATATTATATATTTATATACAATTAATAACTTAATACTTCTAATGCGATGGCTGAGTCTTAACCACAGTATGCGTGGGTTAGGTTAAATTATTTTAAATCATTATGATTTCGAAATTATCATTATGTCGTTCTGTAGATTTTAGTGTTTAAATCAGTACGCTTAGCACACGTAAATACATGTGTTAGCTATTATAATTATAATATTAATTTTATTTATACTCGGTATACGATTGATAAGAACTATTTGTTTAAAAAAATATTTGTTTGGTGTTCTTTTCAATTTATTTTATAATTGTTATGCTAATTGCATATAACTGTAGGTAGGTACCTATGTAATTACGTCTTATTTGAACTTTTTTATTCTTTGCTAATATAGCCAAATTATATTCGAATTCATATATGACAAGTGACTGTATACTATATTATGTCAATAATAAATGATGATGTTTAGATATTGTGCTATTAATAATTGTTCATGTTCTTCTGAATCTAAATATTTTGAAATTTATTGTGAGTATTTTACTTACTTTTTTAATGTATAGTCATCAAGATTCAAGGTTAGGACTTACGGTTTTTTCAAACTCAAATAGGTATTCATATTATGTAATGATAGTATAATATCCATTTCAGATATCAAACAAGTGCTTTAGGTAACTGCAGTCTTCGGAGTAGAATGTACCTAACGTTTGGTACATGTTGAAATCGAATGACGGTGTGAATTGTTTAAAAATGTTATTACGTCAAAGTTCGAGATCAAAACAAATATCAGTTAACGACTAGGTAAAGTCAATTTGGATTTTGTCAGGAAATGTTTAGTACCTACGTACACTAAGATGAATCGTATAAGTCATACTCGTCTTCTGATATTAGGCAATGTGTCATTGTTAGGACATCGATCGAGTGATGATTTGTTTCTTCGTCATCCCTCTACACCAATGTATGCACACCGCTCAACCCGTGCGTATTATATAACACAAAATATGGATCAACTGCAGTAGTAATGGCATTTTCTTGATTTTTGTTCTCTAATCCCTGGTATAATCATCTATGTAATTTACCTAGTAATTTACAACTACATTTCTTGTCACTTGTACCTGCACATCCGACATTCTAAAGCAATAAATCACTAAAATTTAAAGTCTAAACATGACAGGCGTCCAGTAAAAAGTATACAAGCTTTTAGATTTTTTTTTATTCATATGCCTAACATTTTAAGTTTAAAGTAATAGAAAAGCTAAACGTTCAACTAAAAACCCAATAGTACAGACTTTTTTCTATTCATAACAAATGTAGATTTTTAATATAGGTACCTACTTATATATACAAACCGGTTGTGAATAATATTTTTTTCTTAACAATTGTAAAAGATTAAAATTTTCATTTAGCTAAGAAGTGAATGGGTAAATTAAATTTGTAAAAAATAAAAATCATAGTATTATTAAAATTACACAATAGTTCATTGTAATGATCGTAGGCATATAATTATATTATAATAACTATATTTTGGTGGCTGTAAATGATTGTTTTTAAAATAGCTAGTGGTCACATTGTCGCAATCGGAATTGGTTTTCTGGGTGGATAAGAGTATAAGACGTTTTTATTTTGTGACTATTGCACGATATATTTTTGTTATAATAATATAATGACAATTAATATTCTTTCGTTCAATAATAGCCAATAGTAAGTCATTAAGAGGACGTGATACCCGCATGTGTTGTCTCTGTCTTACAAGTGCATAACATAGCAAATTTTACTCTCAGAAAAACACATTTAGCTCCTTTAATTTAAAAATTAGAGTAAATTAACCTCTCATAAAATCTAAAGGTAAGAGAATTATTATCTAGACAACCTCATGGGCTTTTTATTATATTTTAATTTTTAAGCGAGCTATGAGTATTTTAAAATTGTAAATTGTTTATAGATCTTAAAGTACTCATAACTAGCTGAAAAATTAAAATATAATAAAAAGCCCACGAGGTTGTCTAGATAATAATCTTACCTTTAGATTTTATAATAGGTCAATTCACTCTAATTTTTAAACTAACGGAGCTACGCGTGTTTTGCTTTGCGTATAATTTGCTATGTACGCACTTGTAAGACGGAGATAACACATGCGGGTATCACGTCCCCTTAACAATCGTGATTTTTGATTCATGTACTAAAACAAAAATTAGGATAGTCATGATAACGTACTATCTGTGGTTGCAGACCAAACTCTGGAATAATCGTATATATGTTAACATAATATTATAATATTAACAGAACAACGGATATACGTGACGCGTGACGGTTTTCGATAAACAGTGATAAAAAAAAAAAATTTAAATAGTATATACGAATATACATTATACATACACCTACCGCAATATTACGCCCATACGTAAACACCAATTGCTTAAGCCTGAGATAGTATAAGAGGATGTGGCATACTCTCCTTCCTGTTCTGGCGATTAATCGTCCTTGATAATAATATCATAGTTGTGATATTAATTTTGATCATCGTGAGTATATAAATCATATTCGTGTGATTCAAAATAATAACTCGACGAACCATCACCGCCTACGCCGGCGCCGACGACACGTACGATATTATTTGATATTGCCGGCGCGTCTCGACGCAGTTGCGTGTGTGACGTCTGTACGGAACGCGACAATGCACAAAATATAATATAATAAAAATACGAAGCGCACTATGGTAATAATTTCGGTAGCCGCAGTCATCGTTGTCACTTCTGGTTTTTGTTTGTGATTTTTTATTTCGATCCCGCCGTGCCACGTGCCGCATTTTCGAGGCGTGCCGACTGCGATCTGAAAAATCGGTTCCCGTCTGTCGTATCGTTATAATGTTGCCGGGTTCAGTACGAAACTTCAAACTTTTCCAACATTAAAATATTATAATCTTACCTATTCCGGTTGATACGGTTTTCGGCAAATAATGAAATACTGATTATATTATATTGCCGAACTTATTACAGGACCAATGCGACCTATGACTCAATGACTAATGAGTATAACACCTTTCAATTAGTGCTTTTGACCTTGGAATTATTATAACCTCTACTATACACACCTTTTGTAATAATTAAGGTATTAGGCATATCGATGGAAAACGTTTTACAGCCAAGAGAAATTTGTAGAAAAACAATCAATTCTAATGTAAAAAGAGTTTCAGGCTGTACCTAATAAATTGAGTGCGTTTTGGGAATCACTGTTTAATGTTTATATATTCTATCAGTTATTTGAATAAGAAATTAAGAATATTGATACATATTTTACTTAATATAGATAGGTACCTTTCTATTTGATTAGAAATATTAAACATAAAGCTATATTTTTAAGTATAAATCAAATTAGCTTGGTACCAACTAAAGTTCTAAAATGGTAAACAATTAGCCAACAATAGGAAATACTAAGATTTCAATACTAGTATAGTAGTATGTTAAACAAGGATGCTCCTGGGTTTGGAGAGTAAATTACACCTCCCCCTTTTGGATTCACAACTAACTAACTGAGGTATATAAGCATTAAAGTATATTAAACATAATAATTAATAATATATCCACTTGTGTATAGTTAATTATAATTATATTTGTTGTTAATTAGTTATTATTATAATGTTAGGAAAAATTGGTTCTATTAGAATACTAAATACGCATTCAGTAGAAATATATCTATGTATGATGTACATAATATAGGTACTCACCTATGCTTAAAAATATGGAAATAATAATGTTTGCAAATAGTTCATGTTATCCGATTTTGAAATAGGTATGCATTTAAAACTAATTAAAAGTCATAACCAAGTAATTAGTAATCATTGTAATGTTTCTACACAAATTGAAATTAATTATTAATTATTAGTGAATTATTGTGGCAAACTGGAGTCTTGGCGACCTTGAACCGGATTGCTTTCTGTAATGTCAATGGCCGACTAACAATAATAATCGAAAGTGTGCATAAAAATATGGTCTTATATAATAATATTGTATAAAACGAGAGATAAATCTAGGACTTCCGAGTTTTTATTGAAGTTAAAATAATATTTGATTTTGTACCTATATGTTATTGTTGCAATTTGTTGGTTGTTGAAATATATACCCTATAGAAACAATGTGATGTATTGGCTGTCGTATAACCTCTTCTATCACATCTTATTGGCTATTGTTGATCGTAAATAGTAGATAATGTGGTATTAAGCCAACTAATTAATATATTTGAGGCTTTATGCCAAAAATAAATCTAAAATTATCTCGAATTACTTTTGCAAGACATATTTAAATGTGTCTAAACTACTGAACTACCTACGTAGAACTTGCAGGTATACTATCATATCGTGTATCTATCTTATTATTAATATTATTATGGTTTTACGTTTTCAATTGTTTTATTTCAATTAGGTAATTAATATCTTAATTACATTTCTAATTTGAGAAATTCTATTTCCATGTAGATATTATGTAAATAAATATTGATGATTGTGTGTATTATATTAGTATAAAATACCATTTTTGTTCTTTTTTATGACACAATACATGCTTTCAGAACAATATAATATATAATAATAATAATAATAATAAACAATTATACAAATATTTCCGCATGAGAAGTTTAAAATTGAAATGTATGACTTGAATTACCGAAAAACATCAATATTTCGTAATCTATATAAGCCACTTCTATTATAATATCTAGCATTGATGTCATTGGAATTTTTTACACAAATTTACTAAGATTTACATATTTTATTGAAAGAATAAGACTGTTTCGTCTGACAAGGTTCATTGACTGACAATAGTTAGTTTAATTAATTTAATTAAAACATTTAAAATTTTAAACACTCTAATAACAAACTAAACAGGTTCGAAGAATAAACTGATATACAACATTTAAAAACATTATAATATTGATAAAAAAATAGTCTTTCTACTTCTCAAATATTTCCCTCATTTTTTGAGTCGTTAATTCGATATTTTAGTTCAGTTCAATAAACTCTATATAACTTATTCCTATAAATATTGTTCATAAATGATTTTATTACTATAATATTATATTTTACAACATTTTATAAAATGTATTTATTATCTAACCTATAATCAATTCACTTTTAGATTTTGAGAGTACCTCCTACCTATTACCTAGTGATGTTATTGGTTATACAATTTTTGTTTTATTCGAGGAACATTACATTTTTATATAGAAAGACTTCATGTCTCCATTATGCGAGCCATTATGTTTATATAATGGACTTATGGTACCTACATAATTATTGGTTGAAAATTAACTTTAATGTGTACAGTATGTATTTAATATGATTATAGTTGCTTTCAAATCGAGTATGATAATACTTTCATCTTTGTATTTTAGTCAACCAAAAACATTGTATAGTGAATGGTAAGATTTATACAATTACAGAAAAACAAACGAGTAGACTAACTAAATAAAAAATGATTTCGAGTAATAAATATCTACTTTTTAAATTGTTACAAAAAAATTTATTTTACTATTTATTATTTCATTTAATTTCATAAATTAGATGTGAGTACTGAGTAGTAAATACTCTTTTGATTGGATATTTAAAATGTTTTATTTGGTTCAGAATATTTAAATTATAATGGGTAGTCTAAAACTAACCCCAAAAGCTTCACTTTTTAAAATGAAACTTAAAATATTTTATTCATATTATTAAATATATTTACATTTTTTACAAAATTCTATAAGTCACGCATAGGTGTGAATGATAATATATTAATATAGATAGGTATATAGGTACATTGTATATTTTAGAATTTTAGTTTGTTTTCAATGTCGTTATGTTGACATGTTGTGATCATATTATGGAACTTATTTCTTAGTCATTATAAACTAAATTACTAAACACAATATATTACTGCAGCATAAATTGGTTTAAGCTAAAAATTGTATTATTTATAATAAAAATAATGTTTACAATTGTGAATTTAGTAAATATACAAATTAAAATCAATTCCCTCATTTTAGTGCGTCGTGAAGAGACTATATTGTATATAATATTATAACTCCATAATAAAGGCTTTTCCTTATTCGTATAATATACGGACATAATGTACCTAATCTATAATGTGTATACATTATACAAACATGACGTTATTGGTTATACAAAATGTTATCGTAAATACAAACTTTCATATATGTATATTTTATTCTGATTCACTTTTTCCAAAGCCGTTTCGGAACATAAATTAGCGATAACCATTATCGTTTGTAACGTTTAATACATTTCATTTTATATAATATGGACACAACTTATCAAGCGACTTCGAAAACTCTAAACATTATATTGTATCCATGTATAATATTATTATGTTGAAATACATTTAAAGCCGTAAAACATATTTGTGCTGTAATGTGCATCTACTTTATATTTTAGTAACGAAAGAAGTTATAATGTGGTAACTACTCGATAAAAATTTTATGTTTCGTCGAAGCACTAAAAAACAAACCATAATAGGTACCTAATTTCATAATATTATCGAATGCAATCAACGATAATATTATAGTGAATTCTCGGCCTGCTGCTTATCATATTTGGTGACGTGCGATAGCGGTTATAAAATTAAAAAAACCTAAGCCCATATATAGTTGTAGATTTTTTTTCGTTTTGTTTGTTATAACAGTTATAGCTAGGCTATAGCCATACCGAGATCTAACCGGATGGTTTCTGAGGAAGAAGTCACGGCGAATGATGTAAACAATTAACCAAAAGTTAATAAATATAAACAATATTATCACACCACGGGAGTTTTACTGTTCAATTAGGATATTGTAATATTGTAATTTATATCATTGTAATATTTATTTGCGAATCTCACTTGCCGGTAGCAGAATAATACATTTCGGTATAATCGTTACCGCCGTCGACGGCCTTCGATCTGAACAATATAATAATATACGCACAAGGAGGAGGCGAGCGCACAGTATAACTATAATGCGGGCAACTGGGCAAGTTGAGTGTCACGGCCGTCGAATGACCTAATAATTATTATCATGTACCACCTACCTACGATCTTTGCGATAATTTATTGGATTAATTATAATAATAATAATATGATATAATATTGTTGTCAGTTGAACAAAAAGAAACAATATTATGTTGTATACAAGCAGTATGTCGACGTATCGATGAAGGGTAAAATTTGTAAGACTATACACGGAAATACTTCGAAAAAAAAAAAATTAAAAAAAATACCATATCTACCTCTATTTCACTTGTTTTGTTTTTTTATCATTTTTTCGATCACTTGTATAATATATATATTTTAATATCGTTGATTGATAATAATGATAGAATTATACCGTGACAAAAACAAATCAATAACCATGTAAAAAAAAATGTGCTTATCTATTATAATACCTATACCTATGACTATTGGAGCAAAAAAATAAATTAAATAATACCCAGAGATGTGTATGTGTCGTCACCTGTGGTTGTAGCCTTGAAACATACAATATATAAATAAAGGTGAACCTGCGAGTAGAATACAATTTTTAGTAAAGCCGTATCTATCCGACGCGACAGTGATACAACCATACATAATATTATCAAATGATATGACTAACGATTTCCGCCTTGAAATTCGTTTCCGTCCCAGCGGAATCCGGCTATAGTAGTTTCGTTCTTCGGTGACATTGCTGTTCCACAAATTAAACACGACCTTTGACTTTTCGAGAGAAAAAAAACACCGTGGACGTTTTTTTTTTGTTTTTTTTTTTTTATTATTATTAAGCTGTCGGTGACGGATCGAGACGATGGGTGGCATCAAAAAGATTCGATGAAAGATAAGTTGTGCCATAGCTCCCTGGCTGAGCTCGGCTTTTTTGACAGACATTTTTTTAACTGCCCGATTGATCACAAAATGAATACATTATTTTTTATTACTATATAAAATATTATACAATTGTATACTATCGGTGTGTTTCACGAGTCACTCGTATCAAACATTTTCGTGTCAAACGCATATGTTGTTGATTTCCCTCTAATTACCAGCTACTGCAGCTTAATATGCTGGCAATAAGATGATATTATGTTTTATAATGTATTCGGTAAATATGAAATAAAAACTGATTGAATTAGAATGGTTTTCAAAATAATATAACGTCCCAAAAATTAAAACCGGTCGCAATTTTTCTTAATACAATTTAAATTCGACGATGTTTTTTTTTTTAATAACTGTACTTATTATATATACGAAATTATCATATGTTGTTTGGTATTATAAACAACCTACACTTATTTATTTGTCATTACTCTATATTATTATGTTTAGACTCTCAGGATAGTAGTAAAATACTATAAAATTATATATAATTATATAATACTATTTGAAGTGTATGTCGAGGTCTTATTAATGAGGCTTGTCGAGTAGGTATAACAGTTTCCCATACCGTTATCTGATGTCATATTTAAATCTTAATATTTAATTTCACTAAATATTGTTGTGTTTATGTAATCGACAGCGTCATGTGGGAAGTGTAGTAAAAGCTTGGCTAACACTGCACGCGTGTTACGTATACATACAAACATAACAATACTAACCTATTGTACAACTGATTTATAGGTATTTAAATAATGATAATGATATACTTAAGCTAGGTACCTACCAAAATGGGTATAATTAAAGTGTCATGGTCGGTAAATATTTGTTTTACGTTTTTAGTGAAAAAAGAGATTTTGCACGGCATCAACGGCACTTTCCGGTCTGGACAACTAACAGCCGTCATGGGGCCGTCGGGCTGCGGAAAGAGCACATTACTCAACGTTCTCGCCGGATACTTGTGAGTGCATTAAAACAATAATATTTTAATAAGTGTCGTGTACCGCGGTGTGTAACTAAGAATTATGAATGCATTAAAATCTACTATTAATAAATGCTAGCTCACGGGCTATTGTTTTCTTGGAGTAAAAAAACCTGGATAGGAAATGTAATTTTTGTCGAACAAGACAACCGAGTATTTTGGTTGTCGGTCAACGTTGTATCCATGCGACCTTAAGACGACAAAAATATAATAATATGTTCTGGGTACTTTGATATAATGTAGGGCATTTCTATTATATGATTGGGTATAGGTATTAAACTTATCACTAATGTTTAGACGCATATTATACAATAAGATATAAATTTACCTACCTACTGTACTCCTGATAAATTGTTTAAAATTAACTACTGTGTCATTAAATAAAAATATGAGCTCACGCTCCCGAGCTTATTTAAACAATTTATCCTCTTCAAATCTAAACTAATACTCTTTAAAAAATTTAATCTTTACAAGCTCTTTCTCTGGACATAC